>SZWC01004563.1:98227-163324 GCA_023375785.1 Penium margaritaceum
CACCATCTCTCTCTCTCTCTCTCTCTCTCTCTCTCGCGTGCGCGATTGTGAATCATTCAAATAACATTTGAAGAGCCGCGAGAACAACCGGATACTCCCAATTAGTGTAAGAAATCCCCCACTAGAGGAGTAACTGTCAGAGAACAAGAAGGGATACTTAACATCTTTACTAGTATAGCAGAAGAATGTTCTGTGTTGCAAAATGAGCACCTTCTATGAAAACCAATGTCGAGGTCATATCTAAGCAAATTCTGAAATGACTCATTTTCAATGAAAACATGACGGTCGTACAGTCCTGGAGGAAGTTCATAGGAATTTCTATTGTTGTGTACACATAGTCATTTGTGTATGTGTATCTTTGAAGTAGTTTCTTGGAACCGGTCATGTTTTCTTTTGGTTATTTCCTAGAAAGTATCCTCAACATATCTTTCATTCTTGTACACAAACTGTGGAGTGGTTGGATTTGGGGTGATTAACCATAAATGAAGTAGGGTGCAACTAGGGTGCAACTAGGGTGCAACAAGAGAGCAACTAGGGTGCAACTAAGGGGCAAGTGTGACGCAAGTACAGCGAAAGTGGAACACAACCAGGATGGAACTAGGGCTCGACGAGGATACAGGTACGGCGCAAGCAGGGCGTAACTAGGGCGTAACTAGGGCGCAACTACAACGCAAGTAGGAAACAAGTAGGGCGGAACTAGGGTACATCTAGGGTGTAACTAGGGCACAACTACAGCCTTGCTAGTTTTCAACTATAGCACAACTAGGGCACAACTAGGGTGCAATTTTGGTGCAACTAGGGCACTTGTAGGGTGCAACAAAGGCGCAACTAGGGCGAAGTAGGGTGGAACTAGGGTACAACTAGGTCGCAACAAGGGCGTAACTAAGGCGTAGCTAGTGCACAACAAAGGCACAATCATGGAAAAACTGGGGCAAAAATAGGACCAAAGTAGGGCACAAAAAGGGCGCAACTAGGACGCAACGAGGGTGTAACTAAGGTGCAAGTTGGGCGCAAGTAGGGTGCAAGTATAGGGCAATAAGGGTGCAACTAGTGCACTAGGGTGCAAGAAAAGCATAAGTAGGGCGCAAGAAGGGCTCAACTAGGACGGAACAAGGGTACAACTAGGACACAAGTAGGGCGCAAGTTTGGTACAACTAGGCCGCAAATAGGGTGTAACGAGGGTGCAAGTAGGACGCAAGTAGGGTTCAACTGGGGCCCAAATAGGACGCAACTAGGGTGCAACTAGGACGCAACTAGGGCGCAAGTAGGGCACAAGTAGGGTGCAACTAGGGCACAACTAGGGTACAACTAGGGAACAACTAGGATGCATGTAGGGCACAACTAGGGCATAGCTAGTGTCCAACTGAGTTGCAACTATGGTGCAACTAGGGTGCAAGTTGGGCGCAACTAGGGAGCAATTAGGGTGCAACTAGGGTGCAAGTAGGGCACAAGTAGTGTGCAACTAGGGTACAACAAGGGTACAACTAGGGCGCAACTAGGGCATAGCTAGTGCCAAACTGAGGCGCAAGTAGGACGCAACTAGGGCACAAGTAGGGAGAAACTAGGCCCCAAATAGGGTGCAACTTGGGCGTAACTAGGGCGGATCTAGGGTCCAACTAGGGCACAAGTAGGGCACAAGTAGGGTGAAACTAGGGCGCAACAAGGGTGCAACTAGGGCGCAAGTAGAGCACAGGTAGGGCGTAAGGCGCATCTAGGGAGCAATAAGGGCGCAACTAGGGCGCAAGAAGGGCGCATGTAGTGCACAAGTAGAAAACATCTAGGGCGCATCTAGGGTGCAAGTAGGCCGCATGTAGAGCGCAACTATGGCGCAACCAGGGCGTAACTAAGACCCAACTAGGGTGCAACTAGGACGCAACTATGGCATAGCTAGTGCCCAACAAAGGCGCAATTAGGGTGCAACTAGCACACGACTAGGGTGCAAGGAGGACGCAACTCGGACGCAAGTAGGGCGCAACTAGGTCGTAGGTAAGGCACAATTAGGGCGCAGCTAGGGTGCAACTAGGGTGTAACTAGGGTACAACTAGAGTGCAAGTAGGGTGCAAGTAGGATGCAAGTAGAGCGCAACTAGGGCGCAACTAGGGTGCAACTAGGGTGCAAGTAGGGCGCAAGTAGGGCGCAACACAGGTGCAACTAGCGTGAAACTAGGGCTAAACAAGGACACAACTAGGGCACGACTAGGGCATAGCTAGTGTCCAATTGAGGTGCAACTAGGACGCAACTAGGGCCTAACTAGGCCGAAAGTAGGGCGAAGCTAGTGCCCGATTGAGGTACGACTAGGAAGCAACTAGGGCGCAACTAGGGCGCAGGTAGGGCACAAGTAGGGTGTAACTGGGCCGTAACTATGGTGCAACTAGGGTGCACCTAGGGCGTAGCTGGTGCCCGCCTGAGGCAGATCTAGGGCGCAACTAGGGTTCAACTAGGGCTTAACTAGGGCGCAACTAGGGCAGAAGTAGGGTATACGTAGGGTGCAACTAGGGTACAACAAGGGCTGAACTAAGGCGATACTAGGGTGTAGCTAGTGCTCAAATAAGATGCAACTAGGGCGGAAGGAGGGTGCAACTACGGCCAAAGTAGGGCACAAGCAGCGTGAAAGTAGGGCGTAAGCAGGGCGCTATTAGGGTGTAACTAGGGCGCAACTTGTATGCAAGTAGGGTGCAACTAGGGCATAGCTAGTACCAAACTGAGGCATAACTATGGCACAACTAGTGCGCAAGTGCGGGGGCAACTAGGGGGCAAGTAGGGCGCAATTAGGGTGCAAGCAGGGCAAAACTAGGACATAACTAGGACATAATTAAGGTGATGATAGGGCACAACTAGGGCACAACTAGGCTGTATCTAACGCGCAAGTAGAACGCCAGTAGGATGAAACAAGGGCTCAACTAGGGCGCAACTAGGGCGCAACGAGGACGGGTGCAAGTAGTGCGCAAGCAGGGCATTAGTAGGGCACAACTAGGACAGAACCAGGGCATAGCTAGTGTCCAACTGAGGCCCAACTAGGGTCCAACTAGGGTGTAACTGTGGCATAACTAGGGTGTAACTAAGGGTGCACACAGGTTCCAGGAACCGCCGTTCCGGAACCGCGGTTCTGGTTCCGGAACCGGAACCGGTACCGCGGTTTCGGTTCCAAGATTTTGGAACCGTCGAGGACCCGTGGTTCCTGAATTCCAGTCTATGGAGGGGAAAATGAGTGGGGAGGAGGGATTGTTCAGGGTTTATTTGCTGATGTGGCACCCTTTGAGGCCATGTGAGCACTTCAATCACATACCCACATACAAAAGCGGAGTGTTGAAGCGCTTTTTCCTTGTCTTTTTGGAAAAAAAACATGACAGTTGCAGCCGATCTTGCTTCATGTTCCTTGCGTACAAGGGAAACTTCTGTGGAACCGTGACCAGAACAGCGGTTCCATGAGGAACCTCGGTTCCGGAACTGGAACCGCGGTTCTGGTTCCGAGCTGGAATCGGAACTGCGGTTCCGGTTCCATTCTCAGAACCGCGGTTCCGTACCGGTGTACGCCGCGTAACTAGTGCCCAACTGAGGCGCAACTAGGGCACAACTAGGGCGCAACTAGGGTGCAACTAGGGTGTAACTAGTGTCCAACTCAGGCACAACTATGGGGCAGCTATGGCGCAACCAGGGATCAACTAGGGCGCAACTAGGGCGCAACTAGGGCGCAAGAAGGGTGCAACTAGGACGCAATTAGGGCGCAACTAGGGCGCAACTAGGGCGCAACTAGGGCGCAACTAGGACGTAGCTTGTCCCAACAAAGGTGCAACTAGGGCGTAAGTAGGATTCAAGTAGGGCACAAACATGACACAAGGAGGGTGCAATTAGAGCGCATGGAGGGCGCAAGTAGGGCGCAACTAGGGTGCAACTAGGGCACAAATAGGATGCAAGTAGGGCGCAATTAGGGCATAGCTAGTTCCAGCGGAGGCGCAACTAAGTCACAACTAAGGCGCAAGTTGGGCACAAGTAGGACGCAACTAGCGCGCAAATAGGGCGTAGCTAAGACACAAGTAGGGCGCAAGCAGGGCGCAACTAGGGCACAACTAGGGCACAACTAGGGGCCAACTAGTGCACAACTAGGGCGCAACAAGGGCGCAACAAGGGCATAACTAGGGTGAAGTTAGTACACAATTGAGGCACACATAGGCCGCAACTAGGGCGCAACTAGAGTGCAACGAGGGTCCATATAAGGTGCAAGTAGGGTGCAAGCATGGCTCTACTAGGGTGCAACTAGGGCACAACTAGGGCATGGCTAATGTCCAACTGAGGCGCAACGAGGGTGCAAGTGGGGTGTAACTAGGGCGCAACTACGGTGAAGCTCCTGCCCAACTGAGGCCCAACTAGGGGGCAACTAGGGAAAAACTAAGATGCACCTAGGACGCAAATAGGAAGCATATAGGCCGCAAGTAGGCCGTAGCTGGGGTACAACTAGGTCGCAATTAGAACGTAGCTAGTATCCAACTGATGCAGATGTAGGGCACAATCGGGGCACAACTAGGGCACAACAAGGGTGCAACTAGAACGTAACTGGTGCCCAACTTAGGCGCAACTAGAGCACAGAAAAAATGTAGGTAGTGTGCAACTAGGGGGCAAGTATGGTGCAACAAGGGTGCAACTAGGGTGCAAGTAGGGTGCAACTAGGACGTAGCTAGTGTCCAAATTAGGCACAAGTAGGGTGCAACTAGGGCACAAGTAGGCGCAAGGAGGGCGTAATCAGGGAGTAGCTAGGGAGCAACAAGGGCGTAACTAGGATGCAAGTAGGGCACAACTAGGGCGTATGTAGTGCCCAACTGCGGTGCAACTATGGCGTAACTAGGGCGCAAGTCGGGTGCAACTAGGGCGCAATTAGTGCGCATATAGGACGCAAGTAAGGAGCAAGTAGGGCGCAACTTGGATACGACTAGGACGCAAGTAGGCCATAGCTAGTGCCCAGCTGAGGCGCAACTAGGACGCAACTAGGGCGCAAGTAGGGCACACTTAAGCCGCATCTAGGGTGCAACTACGGTGCAACTAGGACGCAACTAGGACACAAATATAGTGCAAGTATGACAGAACTAGGGTGCAACTAAGGCACGACTAGGACACAAGTAGGGTGCAAGTAGGGTGCAAGTAGGGCGAATCTAGGGTGCAAATGTGATGCAATTAGGGGCCAAAAGGGTCACACCTAATCCGCAAGCTGGGCACAACTAGGGCACAACTAGGTTGCAACTAGGGCGCAAGTAGGCCGCATGTAGAGCGCAACTATGGCACAACTAAGGTGCAACTAGGATGCCACTAGGGCGCAACGACGGCGCAGCTAGTGTCCATCTGAGGGACAGCTAGGGCGAAACAAGGGGACAACTAGGGCGTAACTAGGGTGCAAGAAGGGCACAAGTAGGACGCAATAAAGGCGCAACTAGGGCGCAACTAGGGCACAACAAAGGCGCAACTATGGCGTAGCTAGTTTCCAACTGATACGCAAGTGGGTCGCGACTACAGAGTAACTAGGGCACAACTAGGGCACAACTAGGGCGTAAGTAGGGTGCAAGTATGGTACAAGTAGGGCGCAAGTAGAGCACAAGTATGATGCAACTAGAAAAAAACTAGGACGCAATTAGGGTGCAGGTAGGACACAACTAAGGCGTAACAATTGCACAACTAGGGCGCGACTAGGGTGCATCTAGGGCGCAAGTAGGGTGCAACTAGGGTGCAACTAGGGTACAACTAGGATGCGACTAGGGTGCAACTAGGGTGCAAGTAGGGTGCAAGTAGGATGTAACTAGGGTGCATCTAGTGCGCAACTAGGGTGCAACTATGGTGCAACTAGGACGCCACTAGGGTGCAACGAGGGTGCAAGTAGGGTGCAAGAACGGCTCAAGTATGGCAAAACAAGGGAAAAACTGAGGTGCAACTTGGTCACAACTAGGGTGCAAGCAGGGCACACGTAGGATGTAAGTAAAGATCAACTGGGGCGTAGCTAGGGCGTAGCTAGTACCCAACTGAGGTGCAACTAGGGTGCAACTAGGGTACAAGTAGGGCGTAACTAGGGCTCAAGTAGGGCGCAACTAGGGTGTAAGTAAGACGTAAGTAGGGTGTAAGTAAGGCAGAACTAGGGCGCAACTAGGGAGCAACTAGGGTGCAACTAGGGCGCAAGTAGGGTGCAAGTAGGGAGCAACTAGGGTGCTAGTAAGGCGTAACAAGGGCGAAAGGAGGGCACAAGTAGGGCACATTTTGAGTGCAACTAAGGCAAAAATAGGGTGCAACTAGGGTGCATTGAGAGCGCAACTAGGGTACAACTAGGGCACAAGCAGCGCACAACAAGGGTACAACAAGACGGAAACTATGGCGCAACTAGGGCACAACAAGAGCCCAACCGAAGTCCAACCAAGATCCAAGTAGGACGTAACAAGAGCGTAAGTTGAGCACAAGTAGGGCGCAAGTAGTGCACAAGTAGGGCGCAACTAGAGCGCCCTACTTGTGCCCTAGTTGCAACTGGGGTGTATGTTGTGTCCAACAGTGGCTCAACTAGGGTGCAACTAGGGTGTAACTACTGCACAAGTAGGACGCAACTAAGCTGCAAGTAGGGTGCAAGTAGGCTGTAAGTAGGGTACAAGTAGGGTGCATCTAGGGCGTAACAAGTGCGCAACTATGGTGCAAGTAAGGCGTAAGTAGGGTGCAAGTATGGCGCAACTAGGGTGCAACTTGGGCCCAACTAGGACGCAACTAGGGCACAAGTAGGGCGCATCTAGGGGGCAACTAGGGCACAATTAGGGCTTAACTAGGGCGCAATTAGGGCACAACTTGGATGCAACAAGTTTTCAACTATCCCCCAACTAGGGCGCAACGAGGGTACAACTAGGTCATAGCTCGTGCCCACCGTAGATGCAACTAGGGTGCAAGAAGGGCACAACTAGGGTCCAATGAGGGCGCAACTAGGGAGCAACAAGGACATAGCTAGTGCCCATGTGAAGCGCAACTAGGGTGCAACTAGGGCGCAACTAGGGCGCAAGTAGGGAACAAGTAGGGCGCAACAAGGCTGCAACTAGGGTATACCTAGGTTGCAACTAGGGCATAGCTAGTGTCCAATTGAGGAGCAACTAGTGCACAACTAGGGCTCACCTTAGTCACAACTAGGACGCCACTAAGGCACAAGTAGTGCGTAACTAGGATAAAGTAGGACGAAACTATGACACAAGTAGGGCAGAACTACGACACAAGTATGGTGCAACTAGGGCACAACTAAGGTACAACTAGGGTGCAACTAGGGTGTAGCTAGTGCCCAAATAAGGTGCAAGTGAGCGCAACTAGGGCGCAACTAGGGCACAGCTAGGATGCAAGTAGGGCGCAAGTAGGGCGCAAGTAGGCTGCAAGTAGGGCACAACAAGGAAGCAACAAGGATGCAACTAGGATGCAACTAGGGTGCAAGTAGGGCGCAAGTAGGGTGTAACCATTGCACAACTAGGGCGCAACTAGGGTGCAACTAGGGCGCAAGTAGGGTGCAACTAGGGTGCAACTAGGACGCACCTAGGGTGCGACTAGGGTGCAACCAGGATGCAAGTAGGGCACAAGTATAATGAAATTAGGGCACTACTAGTGCACAACTAGGGTACATCTATGGCGCAACTAGGACGCAACTAGGGTGCAACGAGGGCGAAAGTAGGGTGCAAGTAGGGCTCAGGTAGGTCGCAACTAGAGTGCAACTAGGGGGCAACTAGGGCGCAACTAGGATGCACATTGGGCGTAGGTAGGCTGCAACAAGGGCGCAACTAGGGCGCAACTTTGGTGGAGCTAGTGCCCGACTGAGGCACAACTAGGGTGTAGCTAGGGTACAAGTAGGGCGTATCTAGGGCTCAAGTAGGGCGCAACTAGGGTGCAAGTAAGGCACAAGTAGGATGCAAGTAAGATGGAACTAGGGCGCAACTAGATTGCAACTAGGGTGCAAGTAGTGCGCAAGTAGGACACAACTAGGGCTCTAATAAGGCGTAACTAGGGCAAAAGTAGGGCACAAGTAGGGCATAATCAGGGCGCAACTGGGGCGTAACTAGGGCACAACTAGGGCGCATGTAGGGCACAACTAGCGCACAACTAGAGTGCAACTAAAACACAACTAGGATACAACTAGGCGGCAACTACGGTGCTACTAGGGTATAGCTAGTGCCCGACAGAGGTGCAAGTAGGGCGCAACTAGGGCGTAACAAGGACGCAGGTGAGGCACAAGTAGGGTGCAAGTAGTGCGCAAGTTGGGCGCAAGTAGGGCGCAACTAACGCACAACTAGGGCACAACTAGGTTGGAATGAGGGCACAACGAGAGCGCAACAAGTTCGCAACTAGCGCCCAACTGGAACACAACTAGGGCATAACTAGGGCGTAGCTTGTGCCCAACGTAGACATAACTGGAGTGCAACTAGGGCACAACTCGGGCACAACCAGGGCGCAACTAGGGCATAGCTAGTGTCCATCTGAAGCGCAATTAGGGCACAACTAGGGCATGGCAGGGTGCAAGTAGGACGCAACTAGGTCGCAACTAGGGTGCAACTAGGTCGCAACTAGGGCGTAGCTAGTGCGCAACTAAGGCGCAACTAGGGCGCAAGTAGGGTGCATGTATGGCGCAAATAGGGCGCCACTAAGGCACAAGTAGTTCGCAACTAGGATAAAAGAAGGGTACAACTTGGACACAATAGGGTGCAGCTAGGACACAAGTAGGACACAACTAGGGTACAACTAGGGCACAACTAGAGTGCAACTAGGGCACAAGTAGGTTGCATCTAGGGCGCAACAAGGGCACAACAAGGGTGCAACTAGGGCACAAGTAGAGTGCAACTAGGGCGCAACTAGGGGGAAACTAGGGCACAAGTAAGGCACAATTAGGACGCAACTATGGCACAACATGGGCGCAACTAGGGCACAACAAGGGCGTAGCTTGTGCCCAACTGAGGTGCAACTAGGGCGTAAATAGGAGGCAAGTAGGGCACAACTAGGGTGCAACTAGGGTGGAACTAGGGTGGAACTAGGGCTTAAACTGGGGCCAACTAGGATGCAAGTAGGGTCCAAGTAGGGTGCAACTAGGGCACAACTAGGGTGCAACTAGGGCGCAAGTAGGACTCAAGTAGGACACAACAAGGGCGCAACTAAGGAGCAACTAGGGCGAAACTAGGGCTCAAGTATGAGGCAAGTAGGGCGCAAGTAGGGCACAACTAGGGCGAAACTATGGAGCAACTTGGATGCGAATAGGACACAAGTAGGACCCAACTAGGATGTAACTAGGGCGTAGCAAGGGCGCAGGTAGGACACAAGATGGGCATAACTAGGGCACACCTAGGGCATAACTCGGGCACAACTAGGGCGTAGCTAGTGTCCAACTGAGGTGGAACTAAGGCAAAGCTAGGGCGCAAGTCGGGCACAACCAGGGTGCTAGTATAGTACAACTAGGGTACAACTAGGGCGCAACAATGGTGCAACTAGGGTGTAACTAGGGCACAAGTAGGGCACAACTAGGGTGCAAGTAGGGCACAACTAGGGTGCAAGTAGGGTGCAACTAGGGTGCAACTATGGCGCAAGTAGGGCACAACTAGGGCATAAGGAGGCCGCAACTAGGGCGCAGCTAAGGCGCAAATAGGAAACAAGTAGGACAGAAGTAGGGCGCAAGTAGGGCTCAACTAGGGTGCAACTAGGACGTAACTAGTAACCAACAAAGGGACAAGTAGGGCGTAACTACGGCGCAAATATGGCGCAATTAGGGCGCAAGTAGGATGCATGTAGGACGCAAGTATGGCGCAACAAGGATGTAACTACGGTTAAGAAGGGCACAACAAGGGCGCAGCTAGGGCGCAACTAGGATGCAACTAGGGTGCAAGTAGGGCCCAACTAGGGCGCAACTCGGGTGCAACTAGGGTGCAGCTAGGGTAGAGCTAGTTTCCAACTAAGGCACAATTAGGGCACAAGTCGGACACAACTAAGGCGCAAGTATGGCACGGGTAGGGAGAAAGTAGGGCGTGAGTAAGACACAACTAGGGCGCAACTACGGCGCAAGTAGGGCACACCAAGGGCGTAACTAGTGTCCAAATGAGGCCTAACTAGGGCTCAACTAGGACACAAGTAGGGCGCAACTAGGGTGCATTTAGGGAGTAACTGGGGCGCAAGTAGGGCGCAACAAGGGCGCAACCAGGGTGCAACTAGGGTGCAACTAGGGTACAAATACGACACAAGTAGGGCACAAGTAGGGCGTATCTTGGGCGCAACAAGGGCGCAAATAGGATGCAACTAGGGCGCAATTATGGCGCTAGTAGGACGCAACCAGGACAAAACTAGGGTGCAACTAGGGTGCAAGTAGGGTTCAAGTAGGGTGCAACTAGGGCGCAACTAGGGCAGAACTAGGACACAACTAGGGTGCAACTAGGGCACTACCAGGGCATAGCTAGTGCCCAACTAAGGGGCAATTTGGTGCGACTAGGGCGCGATTAAGGCGCAACTAAGGTGCAAGTAGGGCACAAGTAGGGTGCAACTAGGGTGGAACTAGGGTGTAACTAGGGCATAGCTAGTGCTCAACTAAGGCGTAACTAGGACACATTAGGGCACAACTAGGACGCAACTAGGGCACAACTAGTGGTCAACTAGGGTGGAAGTAGGACGCAAGTAGAGCGCAAGTAGGACGTAATTACTGCGCAACTAGGGTGCAACAAAGACGTAGCTAGTTCCCAACTGAGGTACAACTAGGGCACAACAAGGGTGCAACTAGGGTGCAAGTAGGACGCAACTAGAGCGTAAGTCTGCCGCAAGTAGGGTGTAAGTAGGGCGCAAGTAGGGCGCAACTGAGGCGTAACTAGGGTGCACATAAGGTGATAATAGGACGCAATTAGGGCGCAAGTATGGTGCAACTAGGGTGCAACTATAGGCTTATTGAATGCACATGTAGGCCGCAATTAGGGCGTAAGTAGGGCACACCTATTGAGCAAGTAGGGTGCAACTATTGCACAAGTAAGGCACAAGTAGGGCACAAGTATGGCACAACTAGGGCGTAACTAGGGCGTAACTAAGGCGCAACTAAAATGCAAATATGGTGCAATTAAGGCAGAATGAGGACATAACAAGGGACCAAATAGGGCACAACTGAAGCACAGCTAAGGCACAACAAGGGCGCAGCTAGTGCTCAACTGAAGCGCAACCATGATGCAAGAAGGGCACAACTAGGACGTAACTAGGACGCAAGTAGGGCGCAACTAGGGTGCAATTGGACCACAACTAGGGCGTAGATTGTGCACAACTCAGCCGCAACTAGGCCACAACTAGGGCACAACTAGGGCGCAACAAGGGCGCAACTGGGGTGGAGCTAGGGCGCAAGTAGGGCACAAATGAGGTGCAACTAGGGTGCAACTAGGGCGCAACAAGTGCGCAAATTGGGCATAGCTAGTGTTCAACTAAGTCAAACGCAACAAGGACGCATCTAGGGTGCAAGTAGGGCATAACTAGGATGCAAGTAGGGCACAACTAGGGTGCAAGTAGGGCGCAAGGAGGCTGCGATTAGGGCACAACTAGGGCACAACTAGGGAAAAACTAGGATGCAAGTAGGATGCATGTAGGGTGCAAGAAGGGTGTAACTAGGTAGCGAGTAGGGTGGAACTAAGGTACAAGTAGGGCGAGAGTAGAGCGCAGCTAGGGCGTAAGTATGGCATGACTAGGCTAAACCTAGGGCACAACTAGGGCGCAACTAGGGTGCAACTAGGGTGCAAGTGGGGGGCAAGTAGGGTGCAAAAAGGGTACAAATAGAGTGCAACTAGTGTTGAAAAAAAAATTGCCCCTCCGCATGTCCAAGTGCGGCGCTGGGAGGCGCTGACGAGCCGCCAGAAAGTGGAAACGCCTCTCCGGCGGATCTGGCGACTCAACAATTACTTGGATCCTAAAATGGAGGATTGACCCTAAAATTTGACGAGTTGCTGAATCCAGTGGAAGTTGTTTTGTTGGAATCGAACAAGTATCGAGGGAGATATGGCCTTCCAAAGTTGGGGTGTGCGCAGCGGCTTTGGAGCCGGCTGCGACTCGAAATCCGGTCGATAATCGACCGGATCGAGTAACAAAATTACCATCTGGAGAAATTGCTCCGATAGGCCTACCGAGGCGTCCGGTGGATGATCCACCTGATCCGGCGGATCATCCACCGGATCCAGTAGTGCAGGTTGTTACTGAGGGACTTAGCCAAAAATCTGGCTCGGCGTCCGAAACTCAGAAGTACGTTTTGTTACTCAGGGACCGTCAAAATTCTGACTGCAGGTCCGCGGACAGGTTTTGAACCTCGTCACACCCCATCACCAAACGCGGCCCAAAAGTGGGTAGGGTGCGTGGAAACAGTGCAGGGGATCCCCATACCATGTGCAATGGGATATGCGCCTTGGGAAAGGCGCTTCGCACGTGAAGAAAGGCGCCACGGCGAGTGGCGGCATCAAGCTTCTGTGGTGGGTGAGACCTGCGCTTCGGCAAGCATAACTTGGGCTATGCTTGGCCGGATCGCGCGCATTTTGATGCGTTGGAAAGCTCATGACTAGGTCTATAAATGTTGTGATCATGTCCATGTTCAAAAACTAACGCAAAATGACGTTATCCCCTTCGCAAACTGACAGTCTCTAAATTCCTACCCACATAGCGTGAGGCGACCAGAAAGCTCACGCTCAGTCTCAGATTCGCCCAAAACAGCAGACGTGAACCAATAGAGCCTATCAAACCAACGTCGGGACCGCACCACGTGGATCTCATCCTGACAACTAGGACGCAAGCAGGGCACTAATAGGATGCAAGTATGGTGCAACTAGGGTGCAACTAGGACACAACTAGGGTGCAACTAGGGCACAAGTAGGGTCTAAGTGGGGCCCAACTATGGTACAACCAGGGCACAACTAGGGCGCAACTAGGGCACAACTAGGGCGCAACTAGGGTGCAACTATGCCGCAAACTAGGGCATAGCTAGTGCCCAACTGAGACACAACTAGGGTGTAACTTGGGCGAGACTAGGGCACGAGAAGGGCACAACTAGGGTGCAAGGAGGGTGCAAATAGGACGCGACTAGGGCACAACTAAGGCGCAACTAGGGCACAATTAGGGGGTAGCTAATGCTTAAGTGATGCGTAACAAGAACGCAACTAGGACACAACTTTGGAGCAACTAGGGCGCAAGAAGGGCATAACTAGGGAGCAAGTAGGGCATAACTATGGCAAAATGAGGGCACAACTAGGGCGCAACTAGGGCTAAACTTGGATGTAGCTAGTGCCCAACTGAGGCGCAACTAGGGTGCAACTAGGACGCAGCTGAAACGCAACTAGGATGTAACCACGGTGCAATCAGGGCGCAACTAGGGCGCAAGTAGGGCACAACTATGGCGCAAATAGTTCGCAAGAAGGGCGCAACCAGGGCGTAACTAGGGCGCAACTGGGGCACAAGCAGGGCACAACTAGGGCATAGCTAGTGCCCCACTGAGGCACAACTAGGACGCACCTAGGGAACAAGCAAGGTGCATCTAGGCTGTATACATGGCAAAACTAGGGCACAAGTAGGGCACACGTAGGATGCAACTAGGGTGCAACTAGGGCGTAACTAGGCTTAAATAGGGCTTAGCTAGTTCCTACCTGCGGCGCAACAACGGAGCAACTGAGGCGCAACTAGGGCGCAACTAGGGTGCAACTAGGGCGTAGCTAGTGCCCAACTGAGGTGCAACTAGGGTGCAGCTAAGTCGGAAGCAGAGCGCAACTATGGCACAAAAAGGGTGCAACTAGGGCGTAAGTATGGCACAAGCAGGGTGTAGTTAAGACGTAACGAGGATGCAACACGATGGAAACTAGTGTGTAGCTAGTCCCCAACTGTGGCACAACTAGGGGGAAGCTAGGGTACAACTAGAACGCAAGTAGGGCGCAACTAGGGTGCAACTAGGATAACACTGTGGTGTAACTAGGGCGTAGCTAGTGTCCAGCTAAGGCGCAACTACGGCGCAACTAGGGCGTAACTAGGTCACAACCCTCGCGTAACTAGGGCGCCACTAGGGCACAACTAGGCTACAACTAGTGTCTAACTAAAGCGCAACTAGGGCGCAATCTGGGCACAACTAGAGTGCAATTAGGTTGCACCTAGGTCGCAAGTAGAGCACACGTCGGGCGCAACTTGGATGCAACTAGGGCGCAACTATGTTGAAACTAGGGTATAGCTAGTGCTCGATTGAGGCACAACTAGGACACAAATAGGGCACAACTAGGGTACAAGTAGGGCGGAACTAGGGCACAAGGAGGGCGGAAGTAGGCCGCAAGTAGGGTACAAGTAGGGCACAACTAGGGCGCAACAGGGGCAAAACTAGGATGCAAGTAGGGCACAAGTAGGGTGCAAGTAGGGCACAACAAGAGAGCAGCTAGGGTGCAACTTGGGCACAAGTAGGGCGCAAGTAGGGCGCATGTAGGGCGCAACTAGGGCGCAATTAGGACACAACTAGGGCACGAGTAGTGCATAACTTGGGCGTAAATAGGACGCAAGTAGGGCATTACTAGGGCAAAAATAGGGCTCAACTAAGGCCTAGCTAGTGTCCAAGTTAACTCAACTAATGCGCAACTAGGGTGCAACTGGAGAGCAAACACAACATAACTGGGGCGCAAGTAGGACACAACTAGGACACATGAATGGGGCAACTAGGGCACAAGAAGGGCTCAATTAGGATGAAACTAGGGCGCACGTAGGGCACAAATGGGTCGCAAGTAGGCCAAAGCTAGGGCTTAACTAGGGCTCAACTAGGGCCCAAGTAGGGCGCAAGTATGGTGCAACTAGGGCGCAACTAGAACACAACTATGGCGCAACTAGGGTGTAGCTAGTGTCCAGCTAAGGCGCAACTACGGCGCAAATAGGGCATAACTAGGTCACAACCCTCGCGTAACTAGGGCACCACTAGGGTGCAACTACGGTGCAACTAGTGCCCAACTGAAGCGCAACTAGGGCGCAACTAGGGCGCAACTAGACTGCAATTAGGGCACACCTAGGGCGTAAGTAGAGCACACGTAGGGCGCAACTAGGGTGCAACTAGGGAGCAACTACGTTGGAACTAGGGTGTAGCTAGTCCCCGATTGAGGCATAACTAGGACACAACTAGGGCGCAACTAGGGTGTAAGTAGGGCAGAACTAGGGCACCAGTAGGGCGGAAGTAGGCCGCAGGTAGGGTGCAAGTAGGGCACAACTAGGGCGCAACAGGGGCACAACTAGGGTGCAAGTAGGGCACAAGTAGGACGCAAGTAGGACGCAACTAGGGAGCAACTAGGGCGCAACATGGACACGAGTAGGGCGCAAGTAGGGTGCATGTAGGGCGCAACTAGGGCGCAAGTAGGGCGCAACTAGGAGGCAAATAGGGCATAAGTAGGGCACAACTAGGGCATAGATAGGGCACAAGTAGGGCGTTACCAGGGCCATAAACTAGGGCCGAACTAATGCCCAAATGAGGCTCAACTAGTGCGCAACTAGGGTGCAACTAGAGCGTAACCACGATATAACTGGGGGGCAAGTAGGGCACAACTATGACACAAGTAGGGCACAACTAGGGCACAAGTAGGGCTCAATTAGGATGCAACTAGGGCGCACGTAGGGCGTAACTGGGGTGTAAGTAGGGCACAACTAGGACTTATCTAGGGCTCAACTAGGGCCCAAGTAGGGCGCAAGTATGGTGCAACTAGGGCACAAGTAGGGCGGCAGTAGGGCGTAACTAGGGTGCAACTAGGGCGCAACTAGGCCGTAACTTGGGTGCAACTAGGGCGCAACTAGAACACAAGTAGGGTGAAAGTAGGGCGCAACTAGGACGCAACTTTGCTGCGACTAGGACAAAAGAAGAGCTCAAATTTGGTGTATCTAGGGTGCAACTAGGGCGCAACTAGGGCACAACTAGGGCGCAACTAGGGCGTAACTAGGACGCATATAGGAGACAGCTAGGATGCACCTAGGGTGTAGCTAGTACCCAATAGAGACGCAACTAGGGCGCATCTAGGGCGTAACTTTATTGCAACTAGGCCACAAGTAGGGCGCAAGGAGGGCGCAACTAGTGCGCACCTATGACGCAACTAGGACGCAAATATGGCATCGCTAGTGTCCAACTGAGGCACAACTAGGACATAGCTAGTGTCCAACTGTGACGCAACAAGGGTACAACTAGGGCGAGACTAGGGCCCAAGTAGGGCGCAACTAGGGTGCAAGTAGGGCGCAAGAAGGACGCAACTAGGGCACAACTAGTGCACAGCTAGGGCATACTTAATGCCCAACTGATGCACAACTAGGGCACAACTAAGGATCAACTAGGGCACAAGTAGGGCACAAATAGGAAGCAAGTGTTGTAGATTTGCCCCTCTGCATGCCCAGGTGCGGCGCCAAGAGGCGCAACAAGCTGCTAGAGAGAGTAAACTCCTTGCAGTTAGATATGGGGACTCGATGATTGCCCGGATCCTAAAATGGAGGATTTCCTGTAAAATTGGACAAGTTACTGAATCCGGTGGAAGTTGTTTCACTGGAATCGGACAAGTAACGAGGGAAACATGGCCTTCCAAAGTTGGGGTGTGTGTGGCGGCTCTGGGAGCCGGCCGCGGCTCGACTGCCGGTGAATAATTGACCAGAACGAATAACAAAATTCCATCTGGGGATTTTGCTCCGGAAGACTGCCGAGGCATCCGGTGGATGATTTGCCGAATTTCAGTTGTGCAGTTTTGATACTGAGGGACAGCCAAAATTCTGGCTCGGAGTCCGAAACTCAGTAGTACAGTTTGTTACGTAGGGACTTGGTCAAAATTCTGACTGCAGGTCTGCGAGCAGGTTTCAAACCACATCAATCCCCATCACCAAACTCGATGATTAACTCATCTAAACAGACCCCAAAGGCGCGAGGGGCACCGCCACTACGTGTAGGGACATCTATGTCTTCGGAATGGCATTTTGATGGGTCCTTGATGTGTGAGGAAGCCTCGGCGGGCGACAACCACACCCGGAAACATAGCGTGAGGCAACCAGAAAGCTCACGCTTAGACTCAGAACGTACACCCACACAAAAGAATTCGTGAGCACAGAAGACTAGTCAGGCCACGTTGGAACTGAACCCCAGTATCAAACAGCAAGTAACTAGGATGGAACTAGGGCGCAACTAGGGCTAAACTAGGGTGTAGCTAGTGCCCAACTCAGAATGAATGAGGGTGCAGCCAGGACGCAACTAACGCACAACTAGGACGCAGCTAGGGTAGAATCAGGGTGCAACAAGGGCTCAACTAGGGTGCAACTAGGCCGCAACTAGGGTGCAACTAGGGCGCAACTAGCACGCAACTAGGGCGCAACTAGAGCATAGCTTGTGCCTAACTACGATGCAACTAGGGTGCAACTAGGGCACAAGTAGGGCGCAACTAGGGTGCAAGCAGGGCACAACTAGGGCGCAACGAGGGCTCAACTAGGGTCCAAGCACAGCGCAAGTATGGTGCAACTAGGGCGTAACTAGGGTACAACTAGGGCCAAAGGAGAGCTCAGGTAGGGTGCAAATAGGGCACAACTAGGGCGCAATTAGGGCTCAAGTAGGTTGCAAGTAGGCGCAAGTAGGGCACAACTAGGATGTAACTAGGGCACAACTAGGGCGAAAGTGGGGCACAACTAGGACGCAACTAGGGCGCAACAAGGGCGCAACTGGTGCACAAGCAGGGCACAACTACGGCATACGTCGAGCCCAACTGAGGCCTAGCTAGGACGCAACTTGGGCACAAGCAGGGCTTATCTGGGGCTCAAGTATGGCAAAACTAGGGCACACGTAGAGCGCATATAAGACACAACTTGGGTGCAACCACGGCACAACTAGGCAAAAATAGGGCTCAGCTAGTGTCAAACTAAGATGCAACTAGGGTGCAACTGGGGCGCAACTACAGCACAAATAGGGCGCAACTAAGGTGTAGCTAGTGCCTAACAAAAGTGCAACTAGAGCACAGCTAGGGCGCGAGTTGGGGCGCAACTAGGGCGCAAGAAGGGCGAAACTAGGGTGCAAGTATGGCGCAAGTTGGGCACACCTAAGTCACAACTAGGACACAACTAGGTGGAAACTAGTTCGTAGCTAGTGCCAAACTGTGATGCAACTAGGGCGCAACTAGGAAAAACTAGGCCACAACTAGGACAGAAGTAGGGCACAACTAGGTCGCAACTAGAGCGCAACAAGGATACGACTAGGGCCTAACTGGGGCGTAGCTGGTGCCAAACTAAGGCGGAATTAGGGCAGAACAAGTGCGCAACTAGGGCAAAACTATGGTGCAACTAGGGTGTAGCTAGTGCCCAACCGAGGCGCAACTGGGACGCAACTAGGGCGCAATTAGGGCGTAACTAGGGCATAACATGGCTGTAATTAGAACGCAACAAGGGCGTAAGTAGAGCATATGTAGGGCGCATCTAGGGTGCAACAAGGGCGTAACTAGGGTGAAACTAGGGTATAGCTAGTGCGCAACTGAGGCACAACTCGCGCACAACTGGGGCGCAACTAGGGTGCAAGTAGGGTGCAACTAGGGCACACGTAGGGCAGAAGTAGGCTGCAAATAGGGTGCAAGTAGGGCACAACTAGGACGCAACAGGGGCGCAACTAGGGTGCAAGTAGGGCGCGAGTAAGGTGCAAGAAGGGCTCTAGTAGGGAGCAACTAGGGCACAACTAGGGCACAAGTTGGGGGCAAGAAGGGCGCAACTAGGGTGCAAGTAGGGCATAACTAGGGTGCAACTAGGGCACAACTAGGGCCCAACTAGGGCACAACTAGGGTGCAACTAGGACGCAAGGATGGTGTACCTAGGGTACAACTAGTGCACAAGTAGGGCACAAGTAGGGCACAAGTAGGGAGCAACTAGAACACAACTAGGACACAACTAGGACGCAACTACGGCGTAGAGAGTGCCCAACTGAGGTGAAACTACTGCGCAACTAGGCCACAACTAGGGCACAAGTAGGGCGCAAGTAGGGCGTAATTAGGGTGCAACTAGGGCACAACTAGGACACAAGTAGGGCGCAAGTAGGGCACAACTAGGGCGCAAATAGGGCTGAAGTAGGGCGTAACCAGGGCATAAGTAGGGCTCAACAAGGACGTAGCTAGTGCCCAACTGAGGCCTAACTAGTGCGCAACTAGGACGGAACTAGAGCGCAACTACGACACAATTGGAACACAAGTAGGGCACAACAAGGACGCAAGTAGGTTGCGACTAGGGCGTAAGCAGGGCGTAAGTAGGGCGCAATTAGGGTGCAAGTAGGGCTGAACTAGGGCGCAAGTAGGGCACAACTAGGGCGCAACTAGGGCTCACCTAGGGGCAAAATAGGGTGCAAGTATGGTGCAACTAGGGCACAACTAGGACGCAACAAGAGCCCATGTAGGGTGCAAGTAGGGCCTAACTAGGGTGTAACTAGGGTGCAACTAGGCCGTAACTAAGGTGAAACTGGAGCGCAACTAGAGCGCAAGTAGGGTGCAAGTAGGGCACAAGTGGGGTATAACTAGGACGCAACTAGGCCTCCACTAGGACAACTGTGGGGCTCACAGAGGGCGTAACTAGGGTGCAACAAGTCTGGAACTAGGGCACAAGTAGGGCACAAGTAGGACGCAACTAGGGCGCAACTAGGAGGCAACAAGGGTGCAACTAGGGTGTAGCTAGTGTCCAACTGAGGTACAACTAGGGCACAACTAGGGCGCATCTAGGGCGCACATATGGCGCAACTAGGCCGCAAGTAGGGCGTAATAGGGTGCACCTAGGGCACAACTAGGGCACTAGGGCGCAATAAGGATGCAACTGGGGGAGGTAGGGTACAACTACGGCACAGCTAGTCTCCAACTGATGTGTAACTAGGGTGCAGCAAGAACGCAAGCAGTGCACAACTAGGGCGCAAGTACGGCGCAACTAGGGCACAAGTAGGGTGCACCTAAGGTGTAACTTGGGCGCATTTAGGATGTAACTAGGATGTAGCTAGTGTGTTGTGAGGGCCCATATGTGGTGCAACCACGGCGCAACTAGGGCACAAGTAGTGCGCAACTTGGGCGGAAGTATGGCGCAACTATGGCACAACAAGGGCGCAACTAGGGCGCAACTAGGGTGTCAGTAGGACACAAGTATGGCGCAACTAGGGCACAAATAGGGTGCAAGCAGGGCGCAAGTAGGGCGCAAGTAGGATGCAACTAGAACGGAACTAGGATGCAAGTAGGGCTCAACTAGGGTGCAATTAAGGCGCAGCCAGTGCCCAACTAAGGTGCATCTAGGGCGCAGCTGGGGTGCAAGCACGGTGCAACTAGGGCGCAAGTAGGGCACAACTAGGGTGCACGTATGATGCAAGTAGGGCATAATTAAGATGTAACTAGGACACAATTGGGTGGAAACTAGTGCATAGCTATTACCCAATTGTGGCGCAACGAGGGCACAACTAGGGTGCAATTAGGGTAGAACTAGGACCCAACCAGGGTGCATCTAGGGCGCAACTAAGGCACAACTAGGATACAACTAGGGCACAACTAGGGCGTAGCTAGTACCCAACTAAAGCGCAACTGAGCCACAACTAGGACACAACTATGGTACAAGTAGGGCGCAACTAGGGCGCAACTAGGACGCAACTAGGGTACAAGGAGGGCGTAAGTACGGTGCAAATAGGGCGCAACCAGTGCGTAACTAAGGCGCAAGTAGGCCACAAGAAGGGAGAAACTATGAAACAACTAGGATGCAGCTAGGGTGTAACAAGTGCCCAACTGAGGTAGAACTTGGGCTCAACTAGGGCAAAACTAGGGCGCAACTAGGGCGCAACTAGGGTGGAAGTAGGGCACAACTAGGGTGCAACTATGGTGTAACTAGGATGCAACTAGGGCGCAAGTACGACACAACTAGGGCGCAAATGGGGGACTACTAGGGTGCATCTAGGACGTAACTAGGGCTCAACTAAGGCGTAGCTAGTGTCCAACTGAGGTGCAACTGGTGCGCAACTAGGACGTGACTGAAACCAAACTACGATGCAACTAGGGCGCAAGTATGGCACAACTAGTAAGCAAGTAGGGCACAACTAGGGCCCAAGTAGGGCGCAAGTAGGGTGCAACTAGGACGGAAGTAGGGTGCAACTATTGCGCAAGTAGGGCACAACGAAGGTGCGACTAGGGCTTAAGTAAGGCCCAATTAGGGCGCAAGTATAGTGTAACTAGGATGCAACTAGGACACAACTATGGCGCAAGTAAGGTGCAAGTAGGACATAACCAGGGTGACATTACCCTAAAAAACTTTGAATTTGATTATTTACCTGTTACATAATCAATTCGACGAGTTTTTGATTGGGTTCAAATTGTTTTGGTGGCATGCATGAATTCAACGAAATACAAGGAGGTGCACTTTGAATTTGACAAAAGTGCGTGTTCACTTTTTTTTTGTCCGACGAAACACTCGACGCTCGAGTGTTTGAATGGTCGAAATCCGACTGTTGGCTTGCTCGACGCCATGGAAGGGTCCTCGCCACGGTGGCGAGGACCCTTCAGTGGCATCGAGCAAGCCAACAGTGGTGGTCGAACACCGTCAACGGAAAAGAAAAAAGCATAGAGCGTAGAGCGTTGATTTCGAAAAATACATTTTTGAATTATCTTAGTAGTACCTATGAATTCGATGAAAGTTCATTTTTGACGAAATTGGATGTGGATAAACATGATCACATCGAAATCAAAGTTTTTTAGGGTAGGGCACAACCAGGGCGCAAGGAGGATGCAAGTAGGGCACAAGTAGGGCACAACTAGGACGCAACTCGGTCGCAACTAGGACAGAATGACGGCTCAAATAGGGCATAACTAGGGTGCAACTAGGACGAAACTAAGACACAAATAGGGCACAAGTAGGACGCACCTAGGGCGCAAATAGGAGGCAACAAGGTTGTAGCTAGAGCGTAGCTAGTGCCCAACAGAGGCGCAACTACGGCATAACAAGGGTGCATCTAGGGTGCAAGTATGGCACAACTAGGCCGCAAGTAGGGCACAAATAGGGCGCAACTAGGGCACAACTAGGGCAAAACTTGCGCACAATCATGGTGTAGCTAGTGCCCAAATGAGGCACAACAAGGGCACAACTAGGGCGCAACTAGGGTGCAATTAGAACGCAACTAATGTGCATGTAGAGCACACAGAGGGCGTAACTAGGGCGCAACTAGGGTGCAACTAGGACGAAGCTAGGGTGAAGCTAGTGCCCAACTGAGGTACAACTAGGGTACAACTAGGGTGCAACTAGGGTGCAAGTAGGGCACAAGTAGGGAGCAACTAGGACACAACTAGGATGCAACTAAGGTGCAACTAGGGCGTAGCGAGTGTCCAACTGTGTTAAGTCTAGGGCACAACTATGGCACAACTAGGACGTAAGTAGGGCGCAAGTAGGGTGCAACAGGGACGCAACTAGGACGTAACTAGGACAAAAGTAGGACACAAGTAGGGCACAAATAGGGCGCAACCAGGGTGCAACCAGGGCGTAACTAGGGCATAGCAAGTGTCCAACTGAGGTACACCTTGTGCGCAACTAGGGCACAACTAGAGCGCAACTACAACACAACTGGGGCACAAGTAGGTCACAAGTAGGATGCAAGTAGGTTGTAACTAGGGCGCAAGTAGGACGCAAGTAGGGCATAATTAGGGTGCAAGCAGGGCACAACTAGGGCGTAGCTAGGGCACAACTAGGGCGCAACTAGGGCTCAACTAGGGCCCTAGTGGGATGAAGTAAGGTGCAACTAGGGCGTAACTAGGACAAACTAGGGCCCAAGTAGGGTGCATGTAGGGCGTAACTAGGGTACAACTAGGGCGCAACTAGGCCGTAACTAGGGTGCAACTAGAGCAGAACTAGAGCTCAAGTAGGGTGCAAGTAGGGGACAAGAAGGGTGCAACTAGGACACAACTAGGCCACGACTAGGACAAAGGTAGGGCTCAAATAGGGCATAACTAGGGCACAACAAGGCAGCAACTAGGGCACAAGTAGAGCACAAGTAGGGCGCAACTAGGGCGCAAATAGGAGGCAACTAGGGTGCAGCTAAGGCACAGCTAGTGTCCAACTAAGGCGCAACTAGGGCGCAAGTAGGGCGCACCTAGGGCGCAAGTATGGCGCAACTAGACCGCAAGTATGGTACAACTAGGGCGCAACTAGGGTGTAAATATGGCGTAGCTAGTGTCCAACCAAGGCGCAACTAGGGCACAGGAGGGCGCAATTAGGATGCAACTGGGGGAGCTAGGGTGCACCTAGGGCAAAGCTAGTGCCCAACTGATGTGCAACTAGGGGGCAGCTAGGCCGCAAGCAGTGCGCAACTAGGGCGGAAGTAGGGCGAAAGTAGGGGGCAAGTGGGGAGCACCTAGGGCGTACGTAGGGCGCAATTAGGATGCTACTAGGGCGCAACTAGTGCGTCCCTAGTGCCCAAATTTGGCGCAACTACGGAGCAACTAGGGCACAAGTAGTGCGCAACTAGGGCGGACGTAGGACGCAGCTATGGGGCAACTAGGGCGCAACTAGGGCGTGAGTAGGACACAAGTAGGGTGCAACTAGGACGCAAATTGGGTGCAAGTAGGGCGCAAGTAGGGTACGAGTAAGGCACAACTAGGGTGCAGCTAGGACACAACCAGGATGCCGGGCGGGCACAAGTAGAGCGTAACTAGGGCGTAACTAGTGCCGAACAAAGGTGCAATTAGGGCAAAGCCTGGGCGCAAGCAGTGCCCAACTAGGGCGCAAGTGGGGCACAACTAGGGCGCAAGTAAGGCGTAATAAGGGCACAACTAAGACACAACTAGAACGCAACTAGGTGGAAACCAGTGCATAGCTAGTGCCTAATTGTGGTGCAACTAAGGCGCGGCTAGGGCGCAACTAGGGCACAACTAGGACGCAAGGAGCAACTAGGGCGCAACTAGGTTCCAACTAGGATGCAACCAGGGCGCAACCAAGACGTAGCTAGTGCCCAACTAAGGCGCAACTGGTGCGCAACTAGGGCACAACTAGGGTGCAAATAGGGCGCATCTCGGGCACAACAAGAGCGTAGCTAGTGCCCAACAGACACGCAACTAGGCCGCAACTAGGGTACAACTAGGGCGCGATTAGGACGCAACTAGGGTGCAAGTTGAGCACACGTAGGGCACAAGTAGGGTGGAACTAGGGCACAACTAGGGCGAAACTAGGATGTGGCAAGTACCCAATTGAGGCACAACTAGGACACATCTAGGGCGCAACTAGGGTGTAAGTTAGGTGCAACTAGGGTGCAAGTAGGGCCAAAGTAGGCCACAAGTAGGGTACAAGTAGGGCACAACTAGGGCGCAACAAGGGTGCAACTAGGGTGCAAGTAGGCACAAGTAGGGCACAAGTAGGGTGCAATTAGGAAGCAACTCCGACGCAACTAGGGCACAAGTAGGGGGCAAGAAGGGTGCAATTCTAGTGCAATTATGGTGTAGCTAGGGCGCAACTAGGGCACAACTAGGGTGTAACTAGGGCGCAACTAGGGTGCAAGTAGGGTGGAAGTACAGTATAACTAGGGTGCAACTAGTGTGCAACTAGGGCGCAAGTAGGGCACAAGAAAGGAGCAACTAAGAAACAACTAGGATGCAACAAGGGCGCAACAAGGGCATAGCGAGTGCCCAACTAAGGTTTAACTAGGGCGCAACTAGGGTGCGACTATGACGCAAGTAGGGCGCAAGTAGGGCACAACTAGGGTGCAACTAGGGCGCAACTAGGAAAAATCTAGGGCGCAAGTAGGGTACAACTAGGGCGCAAATAGGATACTAGTAGGGCGCATCCGGGACGTATCTAGGGCTCAACTAAGGCAGAGCTAGTACCCAACTAAGGCGCAACTATTGTGTAACTAGGGTGCAACTAAAGCCAAACTATGACGCAATCGGGGTGCAAGTAGGGCACAACTAGGGCGCCAGAAGGGGGCAAGAGGGGCGTAACTAGGGCGCAATTAGGACGTAACAAGGGCACAACAAGTGTGTCGCTAGTGCCCAAGAATGACGCAACTTGGGTGCAACGAGGGCATAAGTAGTGTGCAACTAGGGCACAATTAGGGCGCAACTATGGCGCAACAAAGACCCAACTAGGGCGCAACTATGTTGGGAGTAGGACACAAGGAGGGTGCAACTAGGGAGCAAGTAGGGCACAAGTAGTGCGCAAGAAGGTTGCAACTAGGGTGCAACTAGGGCGCAACTAGGACGCAAGGAGGGCACAACAAGGGCACAACTAGGACGCAACTAGAGCATAACTTGGACGTAACTAGGATTTACCTAGTACCCAACTGAGGCGCAACTAGGGATCAACAAGGGTACAATTAGGGTTCAACTAGGGCACAACTAGTGCGCAACTAGGGTGCAGCTAGTGTCAAATAAAGGCGTAACTAGGACGCAACTAGGGCGCAACTAGGGCGCAACGAGGATGCAACCAGGGCACAACTAGGGGGCAAGTAGTGCACAAGTAGAAGGTAACCGGGGCGCAACTAGGGTGTAGCTAGTGTCCAACTGACTGGCAACTAGAAGCAACTAGGGTGCAACTAGGATGCAAGTAGGGCACAACTAGAACCCAAGTAGGGCGCAAGTAGGCTGCAAGTAGGGCACAAGTAGATCACAACTAGGACACAACTAGGGCCCAACAAGGTTGTAAGTGGGGCACAAGAAGAGCGCAAGTAGGGCACAACTGGGGAGCAACTAGGGCGCAACGAGGGCGCAACTAGGGAGCAAGAAGGGCACAACTAGGACGTTGGTAGGGCGAGACTAGGGTGCAAATGAGGCGCAACTAGGGCACAACTAGGGCAGAAGTAGGGCAAGTACCTAGGATGCAAGTAGGGTGCAACTAGGGCGCAACTAGGGCGTAACTAGGGCAGAAGTTGGGCACGAGTAAGGAGCAACTAGAACACAACTATGACGCAACTAGGGCGCTACTAGGATGTAGCTAATGTCCAACTAAGGCGCAACTAGGGTATAACTAGGGCGCAAGCAGGGCATACCTAGGGTGCAAGTGGGTCACAGCTAGGGCGCAAGTAGGACGCAAATAGGGCGCAACTATGGTGCAACTATGGTGCGACTAGGGCGCAACCAGGGCGCAACTAGGACGCCAATAGGATGTAAATAGGGCGCAAATATGAGGCAACTAGGGCGCAACTAGGGCACAACAAGGGCGTAACTAGGGCGTAAGTAGGGCGTAAGTAGGGTGCAAGTAGAGCCCAACAAGGGCACCTCTAGGGCCCAACTAGGTCGCATGTACGGCACAAGTAGGGCACAACTAGGGCGCAAGTAGGGCGCAACTATGGCGCAATTAGGACTCAAGTGGGGCACAAGTACGGTGCACCTAAAGCGTAACTAGGGCACAACTAGGGAGAAACTAACGTGTAACTAGGGTACAAGTAGGCCACAAGTAAGCCACAACTAGGACGCAACTAAGGCGTAACTATGGCGTAAGTAGGGCACAAGTTAGGCACAACTATAGCGTAACTAGGGCGCAACTATGGCACAAGAAGGGCGCAAGAATGAAGCAAGTAGGGCACAACTTGATGCAAGAAGGGCACAAGTAGGGTGGAAGTGGGGCACAACTAAGGCGCAACTTGCGCCTTAGTTGTGCCCTCGTTGCGACCTAGTTGTGCCCCAGTTGCACCCCGTTTGTGCACTAGTTGTGCCCTAGTTGCGACCTAGTTGTGCCCCAGTTGTACCCCGTTTGTGCACTAGTTGTGCCCTACTTACGCCCTACTTGCACCCTAGTTGCGCCCTAGTTGCCCCCTACTTGCACCATACTTGCGCCATGCTTGCACCCTAGTTGCACCCTAGTTCCTCCCTGCTTGTGCCTTACTTTGGCCATACTTGTGCCATACTTGCATCCTATTTGCACCCTAGTTACGCCGTAGTTGTACCATAGTTGCGCCCTACTTGTGCCCTTCTTGCCTCCTACTTGCGCCCTAGTTGCACCCTAGTTGCGCCCTGGTTGCGCCCTACCTACATCCTATTTCCACCCTCTTTCAGCCCTAGTTGACCCTACTTGCGCCCTACTTGCGCCCTACTTGTGCCCCACTTGCGCCCTATTTATGCCATACTTGCTTCCTAGTTGCGCCCTAGTAGTACCCTAGTTGCACCCTAGTTATACCCTAGTTGTGCCCTAGTTGATCCCTAGTTGCGCGCTAGTTACGCCCTAGTTGCGTCCTAGCTATGCCCTAGTTGTGCCCTAGTTGCACCCTAGTTGCGCCCTAATTGCGCCATACTTGCGCCATACTTGTGTCCTATTTGTGCCCTTGTTGCACACTAGTTGCACCCTAGTTGTGACCTAGATGCGCCCTAGTTGCACTCTAGTTGCGTCTCAGTTGGGCACTAGCTAAAAAGCGCGCTCTAGTTGTGCCTTAGTTGCGCCCTACTTGCGCCCTACTTGTGCCATGCTTGCGAACAAGTTGCGCCCTAGTTGTGCCCTAGTTGGAACCTAGTTGCGCTCTAGTTGCGCCCTTGTTGGGTCCAAGTTGCGCTGTAGTTGCGCCCTAGGTGCGCCCTCGTTGCGACCAAGTTCTGTCCTAATTGCGGCGTAGTCATGCCCAAGTTGTGCATTGGTTGCGCCATAGCTGCGCCCTCGTTGTGCCCTAGTTGCGCCCTAGTTGTGCCTCAGTTGGATAGAGGCTACGCTCTAGTTGTACCGTAGTTACACCCTATTTGCGTCCTAGTTGTACCCTACTTGCACAATACTTGCGCCCTAGTTGTAACATTGTTTCAAACCAGTTGCTTCCTAGTTACGCTTTAGTTGGGCATTAGCTACACCCTAGTTGTGTCCTAGTTGCGCCCTAGTTGCGCCCTAGTTTCACCTTAGTTGTGCCCTAGTTGCGCCCTACTTGCAAACTAGTTGTGCCCTAGTTGCACCTCAATTGGGCACTAGCTACGCCGTTGGTGCGCCCTAGTTGCGACCTAGTTGCGTCCTACTTGCTCCCTACTTGCGCCCTTGTTGCGCCTTACTTGCGCATTAGATGCATCCTACTTGTGCCTTTGTTCCGCCCTAATTTTGCCCTGCTTCAGCCTCTTTTGGGCACTAGCTATGCCGTAATTAGGCCCTAGTTGTGCCCTAGTTGTGCCTTAGTTGAGCACTAGCTACACCCTTGTTGCACCCTAGTTGCGCCCTAATTGCGCCATACTTGCGCCATACTTGTGTCCTTCTTGTGCCCTCGGTGCAGCCTAGTTGCGCCCTAGTTGCAACCTAGTTGCACCCTAGTTGCGTCTCAGTTGGGCACTAGCTAAAAAGCGCGCCCTAGCTGTGCCCTAGTTGCGCCCTACTAGCGCCCTACTTGTGCCATGCTTGCGAACAAGTTGCGCCCTAGTTGTACACTAGTTGGAACCTAGTTGCACTCTAGTTGCGCCCTTGTTGGGCCCAAGTTGCACTGTAGTTGCGCCCTAGGTGCGCCCTCGTTGCGACCAAGTTGCGTCCTAATTGCGGCTTAGTCGTGCCCAAGATGTGCCCTGGTTGCGCCATAGCTGCGCCCTCGTTATGCCCTAGTTGTGCCCTAGTTGTGCCTCAGTTGGACAGAGGCTACGCTCTAGTTGCACCGTAGTTGCACCCTATTTGCGTCCTAGTTGTACCCTACTTGCACAATACTTGCGCCCTAGTTGCAACATTGTTTCAAACCAGTTGCGTCCTAGTTACGCTTTAGTTGGGCATTAGCTACACCCTATTTGTGTCCTAGTTGCGCCCTAGTTGCACCCTAGTTTCGCCTTAGTTGTGCCCTAGTTGCGCCCTAGTTTCGCCTTAGTTGTGCCCTAGTTGCGTCCTACTTGCGAACTAGTTGTACCCTAGTTGCACCTCAATTGGGCACTAGCTACGCCGTTGGTGCGCCCTAGTTGTGACCTAGTTGCGTCCTACTTGCTCCCTACTTGCGCCCTTGTTGCGCCTTACTTGCGCATTAGATGTGTCCTACTTGTGCCTTTGTTCCGCCCTAGTTTTGCCCTGGTTCAGCCTCTTTTGGGCACTAGCTATGCCATAATTAGGCCCTAGTTGTGCCCTAGTTGTGCCTTAGTTGAGCACTAGCTACACCCTTGTTGCACCCTAGATGTGCCCTAGTTGTGCCCTACTTTCCCCGTACTTGCGCCCTAGTTGTGACTAGTTGTGCCCTACTTGCGCTCAAGTTGAGCCTGGGTTGCACACTAGTTTTGCCCTGGTTGCGCCTCTTTTGGGCACTAGCTACATCGTAGTTAGGCCCTAGTTGCCCCCTAGTTGTGCCTCAGTTGGACACTAGCTATGCCCGATTTGCGCTCTAGTTGCACCCTATATGCGCCTTAGTTGTGCCCTTGTTGTGCTCTTGTTGCGCCCTAATTGCGTCCTACTTGCGCCCTGCTTGCGCCCTAGTTGCGCCATGTTTACGCTCTAGTTGTGCCCTAGTTTCTCCCAAGTTGCGTCCTACTTGTCCCCTACTTGCGCCCTACTTGCGCCATAGTTGCGCCCTACTATCACACTACTTACACCCTACTTGTACCCTACATGTGTCCTACTTGCGCCTTACTGCGCTCTGCTTGTATCCTAGTTAAGCCCTCATTGCGCATTAGTGGGACGATCATTTCGTCCTAGTTGCGTCCCTAGGTACGACCTTGTTACGCCCTAGTTATGCCCTACTTACGCCCTACTTGCGCCCTAGTTGCGCCCAAGTTGCTTCCTAGTTGTCCCCTAGTTGCGCCCTGGTTGCACCCTAGTTGCAACCTAGTTACGCCCTAGTTGTGCCCTACATGCACCCTACGTATGCCCTAGTTCCGCCCTAGTTGCGCTTTAGTTACGCCCTACTTGCGCCCTACTTGAAACCTACTTGCATCCTCGTTGCGAGCTAGTTGCACCCTAGTTATGCTCTACTTGTGCCATACTTGTGCCCTAATTGCTTTGGAGCTGTGCCCTAGTTGTGCCCACCTTGCACCCTAGTTTGGCCCTAGCTGTGCGCTAGTTGTGCCCTCGTTGCACCATACTTACGCCCTAGTTGAGTCCTACTTGTGCCCTAGTAACGCCCTGGTTGCATCCTATGTGCACCCTCATTACGCCCAAGTTTTGCACTACTTGCATCCTACTCGCATCTTAGTTGCACCCTAGTTGTGCCCAGGTTGCACCCTAGTTGCGCCCTAGTTGTGTCTCTGTTGGGCACTAGCTACGCCCTAGTTGCATCCTAGTTGCGTCCTAGTTGTGCCCTAGTTGAGCCATACTTGCACCATACTTGCGTCCTAGTTGCGCCCTAGTTTCACCCTAGTTACGCCCAAGTTACGTCCTATTTGCGTCCTAGTTGCACCCTTGTTGCGTCCTAGTTGTGCCATACTTGTAGCCTAGTTGCGCCCTACTTGCGCCCTAGTTGTGCCTTACTTGTGCACTAGTTGCGTCCTACTTGCACTCTAGTTATGCCCTAGTTGCGCCCTAGTTGTACCTCAGTTGGGTACTAGCTATGTCCTAGTTGCGTCCTTGTTGCTCCCTAGTTTCACCCTAGTTGCGCCCTAGTTGCCTAGGGCGCAACAAGGGCGCAACTAGAGTGTAGCTAGTGCTCAACTGAGGCACAACTAGGGTGCAACTAGGGTGCAACTAGGGTACAACTAGAGTGCAAGTAGGGCGCAACTAGGGCATAAGTAGAGCGGAGGTAGGACACTAGTAGGGCACAACTCGGACATAACTAGGGCGCAACAAAGGTGCAACTAGGGTGCAAGTAGGGCGCATGTAGGGCGCAAGTAGGATGCAACTAGGGAGCAACTAGGGCCCAACTAGGAAGCAAGTAGGGGGTATGAAGGGTATAACTAGGATGCAAGTAGGGCGATTGCACATGCAGCAGAGGTGGAAGTAGCAGAGGAAGCAACAAAACCCAAGAAATGACGACGAGTCCTATAGATTCGAATAGACGCAGCCATGCACTATGTACAATGAGGGGCTCACTCGTGGCTCATCCACGTGGAACTGGACAAGGAGGAAATCGTCATGACAGCTGTCTCATCACTCTCAATAGCACAAACCTAGGGCGCAACTAGGGTGCAACTAGGGTGCAACTAGGGCACAAGTAGGACGCAAGTAGGGCAAAACTAGGGCGCATCTAGTGCGCAACTAGGGCGCAACTAGGGCACAAGTAAGGAGCAACTAGGATGTAACAAGGACGCAACTAGGACGCAACTAGGGTAAATCTAGGACGTAGCTAGTGCCCAACTGAGGCGCAACTAGGGCGCAACTAGGGAAAAAGTAAGGCGCAACTAGGGTGCAAGTAGGGCACAAGTAGGGCACAACTAGGGCGTAACTAGGGTGCAACTAGGATGCAATGAGGGCGCAAGTAGGGCACAACTAGGGGGCAAGTAGGACGCAAGTAGGGCGCAACAAGGATGCAACTAGGGCATATTTTGGACTCAACTAGGGCGTAGCTAGAGTCCAACAAAGGCGCAACTATGGTGTAACTAGGGTGCAACTAGATCACAACTAGGACGCAACTAGGGTGTAAGTAAAACGCACATAGGGCGCAAGTAGGTCACAACTAGGGCACAAGTAGGGCGCTAGTAGGACACAACTAGGATGCAAGTTGGGGACAACTAGGGTGCAACTAGGACGTAGCTAGTCCCCGATGGAGGTGCAACTAGGGCGCGACTAGGGCACAAGTAGGACGCAACTAGGGCGCAAAAAGGACACAATTGGGGCGCAACTAGGGCTCAACTAGGACCCAAGTAGGGCACAAGTATGGTGCAACTATGCCGCAACTAGGACACGACTAGGATACAAGTAGGACGCAAGTAGGGGACAACTAGGGGTCAAGTAGGGCACAAGTAGGGCACAAGAACTCCACAACAAGGACGCAACTAGGGCGTAGTCAAGGCACAAATAGGGCATAGGTAGTGTCCAACGATGGCGTACCTAGGGCACAACTAGGGCGCAACTAGGGTGCAACTAGGGTGCAATTAGAGCGTACCTACTGCCCAATTGAGGTGCAACTAGGGTGCAGCTAGGGCGCAAGCAAGGCGACAACTAGGACATATGTAGGGCGTAACTTTGGCACGACTAGGGTGCAAGTAGGGCGCAACTATGGTATAACTAGGTCGCAACTATTGCATAGCTAGTGTCCAACTTTGGCGTAAGTAGGGTGTAACAAGGGCACAAGTAGGGCGCAACGAGGGCACAAGTAGGGCACAACTAGGGTGTAACTAGGACACAAGTAGGGTGCAAGAAGGGTAGAAGTAGGGTGCATGTAAGGCGCAAGTAGGGCGCAGCTAGGGCGTAAGTATGTCGCAACTAGGGTAGAACTAGGGCACAACTAGGGAGTAACTAGGGAGTAGCTAGTGCCCAACTGAGGTGCAGCTAGGACGCAACCAGGGCGTAACAAGTGCGCAACTAGGGCGGAACCAGGGCGCAACTAGGGTGCAACTAGGGAGTAAGAAGAGCATAGCTGATGTCCAATTCAGGCGCAACTAGGGTGCAACTAGGGCGAAAGTAGGATGCAACTTGGGCGCAACTAGGGTGAAACTAGGACGCCAGTAGGGCACAAGTAGGGCGGAACTAGGGCGTAAGAAAGGCCCAACTAGGGTGCAACTAGGGTGTAGCATGTGTCCAACTGAGTCGCAACTAGGGTGTAACTAGGGCACAACTAGGGTGCAAGTAGGGCGCAGCTACAGCACATGTAGGGCGCAAGTAGCCCGCAAGTAGGGCACAAACACGGCAAAACTAGGGCGCAACTAGGGTGCAACTAGGGTGCACATAGGGCGCATGTAAGGTGCAAGTAGGGTGCACTTAGGGAGAAACAAGGGTGCACCTAGGGCGCAAGTAGGGGGGCAAGAAGGGCGCAACAAGGGGGGGAGTAGGACATAACTAGGGTGCAACTATTGTGCAACAAGGGTGCAAGTGGATCGTAAGTAGGGCACTAGGGCGCAACTAGGGTGCAAGTAGGGTAGGATGAGGGAGCAATTAGGACACAACTGTGACACAAATAGGGCGCAATAAGGGCATAGCTAGTGCCCAACTGAGGCGCAAGTAGGGTGCAACTAGGGCGCAAACAGAGGGCAACTAGGGCGCAAGTAGGTTGCAACTAGGGTGCAAGTAGGGTGCAAGTAGGGCGCAACTATGGTGCAACTAGGGCACAACTAGCGTGTAACTAGGGTGTAGCTAGTGCGCAACTAGGGAGTTATTTTCAATTTCCCTTAATTCACATGCTTGATGATTAGTGCATAAAAAAATGTATTTCTTCATGCAAACACTTTGCACAAAACATCCACATACATGCATGACATCAAAGCCCAGATGTTAATTCCCTGTACGTGATGATGAATAGGATTGGCTCTATGTGATGCTTAGTAGTCTGTGTGAACATTCCATGTTCACTTGTTTGTTCACTGCCTAACACACTTGTTGATACCCAGTTTCGCGGGTGAGGCCAATGGTGATAAATGAATTGAGGCGCACCTAGGGCATAACTTGGACGTAACTAGGGCACAACTAGGGTGCAACTAGGGCGTAGCTAGAGCCCAACTGAAGTACAACTAGGTCCCAACTAGGGTGCAAGCAGGGTGCAACTAGGGAGCAAGTAGAACACAACTAGGGTGCAAGTAGTATGCAAAAAGAGCATAACTAGAGCGCAACAAGGGTGCAACAAGGACGTAGCTGGGGTCCAAGTGAGGCGCGACTAGGGTGCAACTAAGGCGCAAGTAGGGCGCAATTAGGGTGTAAGTAGGATGCAAATAGTGTGCAACTACGGTGCAACTAGGGCGGAAGTAAGGTACATGTAGGGCACAAGAAGGATGCAATTAGGGCTCAAGTAGGGCGCAAGTAGGGCGCAACTAGGGCCCAACTAGGGTGCAATTAGGGCGCAACTAGGGTGCAAGTAGGGAGCAAGTAGATTGCAACTAGGGTGCAACTAGGCCTCAATTAAGGCACAAGTAGGGCGCAAGTAGTGCGCAACTAGGGCGCAACTAGGGCACAACTAGGGTGCAACTAGGACATAGCTAGTGCCCAACTGAGGAGAAACTTGGACGCAGCTAGGACGCAAGTATGGCTCAACCAAGGTGCAAGTAGGGTTCAACTCGAGTGCAGGTAGGGCGCAAGTAGGGCCAACTAGGGTGCAACTAGTGCGTAGCTCATGCCTTACTGAGCCGTAACCAGGGCGCAACTACGACGCAAGTAGGGAGCAACCAGGGCATAATTAGGGTGCAACTAGCGCACAATTAGGGCGCAACTAGGGCATAACTAGGGCGCAAGTAGGGCACAAGTAGGGTGCACCTAGGGTACACCAAGGACGCAACTAGGGCCCTAGAATGGTGTAAGAAAAGCGCAACTAGAACGCAACTAGTGCGCAACTAGGGCGCAAGTAGGGCGCAACTAGGATACAAGTAGGGCGCAAATAGTACCCAACAAGGGCACAACTAGTGCACCACTAGGGCGCAAGTGGGGCAAAAGTAGGACAAAACTAGGCCGCAACTAGGATGCAAGTAGGACCCAAGTAGAATGCAACTAGAGCGCAACTAGAGCGCAACTACGGCACAACTAGGGCACGACTAGGGCACATCTATGGCACAACCAGGACATAAATAGGGCACAACTATGGCGTAACTAGGGCTCAACTATGGCGCTACAATGGCGCAAGTAGGACACAAGTAGGGAACAACAAGGGCCCAACTAGGATGCAGCTAGGGCGCAAGGAGGGAGCAACTAGTAAGGCTGCACACCAAATCCGATTTGCGAATCTCAGCCTGGATCCGGATTCGAGAGTCCGAATCCGTAGTTGGATTCGGATTCGCGGATCCGGATCCGGAATTCGCGAATCCTGGTGGATTCGCGAATTCTGGCGAACACAAACCAAAACGCCACACCAACTTTTGCTGGTACGATAGTTTTAGCGTGACAGCCAAACAGTCTATGCAGAATAGTTAATGGACCTGCACTATATAGCTTCTCGCACATCTATGGTACGAGTTCGTGGTGGCTCCAAGCTACCGAGAAGCCAGCCATGGTACATCGCTGGTGTGCCACGTGTCAGCCCTGATGGAGGAAAAATCTCAGGCTCGCTCCCCCCCCCCCCCCCGGCCCCCTTCATTCTGGGAACTACGTTTCTGTACCCCTAAGTGGGAGGTGACACCGAGGCACAATGTCCGGCGTCAGGCCAGACGACTGAAAATCGTGTTATCGCCCGAGCCTGAAACCCAAGCCTAGATGTAATCTTCTTACTCATTTGGCCTGACGCCAGACCTCCCAACTGCCAAACCTCAGGCTCGGGCGATGGCATGATTCGTCCAAATCAGGTCCTTGCACGTTCGTGCAAAAGTGCGAGCATCTGAATGTCGTGGGTGCGACCGTCACCCTTTGAGTTAGACATGCAAAAGTATGGCCGCCGTCAAGGTTTCGCGCATGTGCCATGTCTGTGACCTGGCACATGCGCAAAACGTGCTTGGGAGTGACGGGCGCCGAGGGACGGCCTGCGACCCTCCGAGAGATCAATTATTTGAAACACCAAACGATGAGTCAATTGTCGGATTTGAACTGACTGGCTGTTCGATTTAAGGACCCCCTCCCCTCCCCAAGGATTCGTGAGTGGATTCCCGAATCCCCATATGAGACCCAACCCTGGATCCGGATTCGTGAATCCGGGTCTGGATTCGGGATTCGTGAATCAGATTCATAAATCCAAGGATTCGTGGGCAGCCTTAGGTGCAACCAAGGTGCAAGAAGGGTGCAAGTGGGATTTAACTAGGGCACAACTAGGGCGCATCTAGGGCGTAGCTAGTGCCCAAATGAGGCGCAACTAGGGCAGAACTAGGGCAAATCAAGGGCGCAACTAGGACGCACCTAGGGCACAAGTAGGGTGCAAGGAGGGCGCAAGTAGGGCACAAGTAGAGCGTAACTAGGGTGAAGGTAGGGCGTAGCTCGTGTCCAACTGAGGCAGAACTAGGGCACAACTAGAGTGCAACTAGGGCGCAATTAAGGCCCAAGTAGGGACCAAGTAGGGCGCAATTAGGGCACAAGTAAGGTGCAAGTAGGATGCAATTAGGGTACAACTAGGGCGCAACTAATGCGAAAGTAGAGTGCAAGTAGGGCACAAACAGGACGGATCTAGGGTGCAACTAGGACGTAGCTAAGGCACAACTGGTAAACAAGTTGGGCACAAGTAGGGCACAACTAGTACACAACTAGGGCGCAAATAAAATGGAAGTACGGCGCAAGTAAGGCACAAGTAAGGCACAAGAAGGGCGGAACTAGGGTGCAACTACGGTGCAAGTAGGGCGCAAGTAGTGCACAAGGAAGGCGCAAGTAGGTCGCAACTAAGGCGTAACTAGAGCGCAAGTAGGGTGCAAGTAGGGTGCAATAAGGGCACAACTAGGGCTCAACGAGGGCGCAACTAGGGGGAAGCTAGGCCAGAACTAGGGCACAACTAGTGTGCAACTAGGGCACAACTAAGGCGCAACCAGGGCGCAAGTAGGGGGCATGTAGGGCACATATATGGCGCAAGTAGGGCACAACTAGGGGGCATGTAGGATGCAAATAGGGTCCAAGTTGGTCGCAACGAGGGCGCAACTTGGGCACAGATAGTGCGCAAGGAGGGTGCAAGTAGGACGCAAATTGGGCGCAACTAGGGCGTAACTAGGCCACAAGTAGGGCGCAGGAATGGCGCAATGAGGGCGCAACTAGTGCGCAACAAGGGCACAACTAGGGTGTAATTAGGGTGCACGTAGGGGACAACTAGGACACAACTAGGGCGCAAGTAGGACGTAACTAGGGTGCAACTAGGGTGCAACAAGGCCGTAGCTAGTGCGAAAAACTAGGGCGCAACTTGGGCGCAACTAGGGTGCAACTAGGGCATGAGTAGGGCGGAACTAGGGGGCAAGTAGGGCGCAAGTAGGGCACAACTAGGCCGCAACTAGGGTGAACCTAAGGCACAACTTGGATGTACCTATTTCTATACTGATGCGCATCCAGGGCGCACCTAGTGTGCAAGTAGGACACATCTAGGGCGCAAGTAGGGCGCAACTAGGGTGCAAGGAGGGCACAATCAGGGCGCAACAAGGGTGCAACTAAGGCACAGCCAGGGCGCAACTAGGGCACAACTAGGGCGCAACTAGGACGTAGCTAGTGCCCAACAGAGGCGCAACATGGGTACAACTAGGGCTCAAGTATGGCGCCACTACGGCGCAAATAGGACCCAACAAGGGCGCAACTAGGGGCCAACTAGGGCCCAAGTAGGTACACCTAGGGCACAACTAGGGTGTAATTAGGGTGCAACTAGGGCACAAGTAGGGTGCAAGTAGGGCGCAAGTAGGTCGCAACTAGGGTGCAACTAGGGCACAACAAGGGCGCAAGTAGGGTGCAAGAAGGGTGCTAGTAGGACACAACTAGGGTGCAACTAGGCGGAACTAGGACACAAGAAGGAAGCGAGTAGGGCGCAAGTAGGGTGTAACTAGGGTGCAACTGGGGCGCAAGTAGGGTGTAAGTAGGGCATAACTAGGGCGTAACTAGGACATAACTAGGCCGTATCTAATGCCCAACTGAGGCGCTACTAGTGCACAATTATTGTGCAAGTAGGGTACAAGTAGGGCGCAACTAGGGCGCAACTAGGGTGCAACTAGGACACAACTCGGGTAAAACTATGATGTAGCTAGTGCCCAACAGAGGCGCAACATAGACACTTCAAGGGAGCAAGTAGGGTGCAACTAGGGTGCAAGTAGGGTGCAACTAGGGTGCGACTAGGGCGTACCAAGGGCGTAACTAGGGCACAAGTAGGGTGCAAGTAGGGCACAAGTACGGTGCAAGTACGGCCAAAGTAGGGTGCAAGTAGGGTGGAAGAAGGGTACAAGTAGGGCGCAACTAGGGTGCAAATAAGGTGCATGTAGGGTACAAGTAGGGTGCAAGTCAGGCGCATGTAGGGCGCAGCTAGGACGCAGATAGAGCAAAACTAGGACGCAAGTAGAGCACAACTAGGATGCAACTGGAGCGCAACTAGGACGCAACTAGGGCGTAAGGAAGGCGCAACCAGGAAACAACAAGGGTGCAACTATGGCACAACTAGAACGTAGCTAGTGCCCAACTAATGCTCAACTGGGACGCAAGTTGGACGCAACTAGGGCGCAAGTCGGGCGCAGCTAGGGCCCAAGTAGGGTGCAACTAGGGCGCAACTAGGGTACAACTAGGGTGCAACTAGGGCGCAACAAGGGCTTAGCTAGAGCCCAACTGAGGAACAACTAGGGTGCAACTAGGGCACAACTAGCGCGTAGCTAGTAACGAACAAAGGCGCAACTAGGGTGCAACTAGGGCGCAACTAGGGCGCAACTAGGGCGCAACTAGGGCGCAACAAGGGTGCAAGTAGGACACAACAAGTGTGCAAGTAGGACAAAAAAATGCCCTATTTGCGCACTAGCCCAACATAGTGCTATGTTGGCTACTAGCTACACCCTAGTTGCAACTGAGGTGCAACAAGGGCACAACTAAGGTGGAAGTACGGCACAAAAAGGGCGCAACCAGGGTGCCACAATGGCGCAACTAGGGCGTAACTAGGACGCAGCTAGGGTGTAGAGAGTTCCCAACGTAGGCGCAACTAGCGCGCTACTGGGGCGTAACAAGGGCGCAACTAGGACACAACTAGGGCACAAGTAGGAAACAACTAGGGTGCAACTAGGGACCAACTAGGTCTCAACGAGGGCCCAAGGAGGGGGCAAGGAGGGTGCAGCTAGGGTGCAAGTAGGGGCAAGTAGGGCGCAAGTAGCTCGCAACTAGGGTGAAACTAGAACGCAACTATGGCACAAGTAGGGTGCAAGTAGGGTGCAAGTGAGGCGCAACTAGGGTGCAACTAAGGCGCAACTGAGTTTTGTTTAATGTCCAACTGAGGCACAACTAGGGCGCAAGTAGGGTACAACGAGGGCGCAAGTATGGCACAACTAGGGCACAAGTAAGGTGCAACTAGAGGACAAGTAGGGTGCAAGTAGGGCACAAGTAGGGCACAACAAGGGTGCAACTGGGGCGCAACTGGGGCGCAACTAGGGCGCAACTAGGGCACAACTAGGGCGTAAGTAGGGTGTGCAAGTAGGGTGCATCTAGGGTACAACTAGGGCGCAACTAGGGCATAGCTTATGCCTTACTCAGTCGCAACTAGAGCGTAACGAGGGCGAATCTAGGGCGTAACTAGGGCGCAACTAGGGCGCAACTAGGGCACAACAAGGGCTTAGCTAGAGCCAAACTGATGTACAAGTAGGGCGTAACTATAGCACAACTAGCGCGTAGCTAACACCTAACAGAGGTGGAACTAGGGTGCAACTTGAGCGCAACTAGGGCGCAACTAGGGCACAGCTAGGGTGTACGTAAGACACAACTAGTGCGCAAGTAGGGCTCAAATTTTCCCTACTTGTGCACTAGCCCAACATAGTGCTATGTTGGGCACTAGCTACACCCTAGTTACAACTGAGGTGCAACTAGGGCGCAACTAAGGTGGAAGCAGGGCGTAAATACGGCACAAGTAGGGCACAACTGGGGCGTAGCTAGGACGCAACTAGGGCGGAACTAGGACGCAACTAGGGTGTAGCTGGAGTCCAACATAGGCTCAACTAGGGCACAACTGGGGCGCCATAAGGGCGCAACTACGATGTAAGTGTGGCGCAAGTAGGGCCCAACTAGGAAGCAACTATGGTGCAACTTGGACACACGTAGGATGTAACTAGGGCACAACTAGGGGCCAACTAGGGCTCAACAAGGGCCGAAGGAGGCCACAAGTAAGATGCAACTAGGGCGCAAGTAGGGAGCACATAGGGCGCAAGTAAGTTGCAACTAGGGTGGAGCTAGGATGCACCTATGGCGCTAGTAGGGTACAAGTAGGGCGCAAGTAGGGCGCAACTAGGGTGCAACTAGGGTGCAACTAGATAGCATCTAGTGTGCAACTAAGGCACAACTAGGGCGCTACTAGGGTGCATGTAGGTTAAAACTAGGGCGCAAGTATGGCGCAACTAGGGCGCAAGTAGGGTGCAAATAGGGCGTAACTAGGGCGCAACTAGATTGCAAGTAGGTTGCAAGTAGGACGCAACTAGGGCGCAACTGGGCCGCAACTTGGGCACAACTAGGGCGTAACCAGGGCACAACTAAGGCACAAGTAGGGTGTGCAACTAGGGCGCAACTAGGTCGTAGCTAGTGCCTTACTGAGGCACAATTAGGGAGCAACTAGGCCGAATCAAGGGCGTAACTTGGGCGCAACTAGGGCGCAAGTAGGGTGCAAGTAGGTCACAACGAGGTCGCAACTAGGGCGCAACTAGGGTGTTGCTAGTGCCCAACTGAGGTGCAACTAGGACACGACTAGGGAACAACTAGGTCGCAACTAGGGCGCAATTAGGTGGCAAGTAGGGCGCAAGTAGGATGCAAGTAGGGCACAAGTAAGACACAACTAGAGCGCAACTAGGGCACAAATAGGACACAAGTAGGATGCACCGTTACACCATTAGTCAAGGTGGTTTGGTCCTTGGACGTGAGCCATGATTGAGAATTTGGATGTTTCTCCTTCTCTTGTCAAGGCTTCATTCTGACATCCCCCTTCAAACTTGACAAGATAGACAATGCTTTTTGTTGGTGTGGCACAGGACTGGTCGATTACCTGTGATGGTTCTAATATTCTTCTTCATTAGAGGACGTAGGAGTGTGAGGCCGTTGTTCAACTTAGTGCAAGTTTTCTTCTTCTTCGACTCTCCTCTGGTCCCTGATAACTGGTTGTAGTTAGAAGCATCCTTCTTCATCAACAAAACTGTATGGAGGAGGATCAAGGTGAGCTGGACGAGGTACCTAGGGATGTGTTCCTCTTTGAGTGCAGTATTCCCGGATTTCTTGCATGGTCCGGGGAAGAGGTAGATGCCGATGTACTTCAAGAATGCGATGGAATTCCACATCGGTGGTGAAATAGAGAAGGCCTCATAGTTGTGGTTGGGATTCTTTACATTTGCCTTGCGCATGGGCTGTCCACCGGACTTCTCTGCTTCCTCCATTCCGAAGGACATAAAGAAGGTTGAGTCCATGGATTTACATGAAGGAGGCTTCTTGTCGGAGTTGACGTCGCCATCATTTGAAATTATGATTGCCGTCAGCATTGATCTTTGAACAGTTGATTTTGTCCTCCAGAGAAGCAAATTCAGGGAAGATGACAATGGTTTGTCTCTGAGCTGCCATGACAACGGAAGTCTTTGAAGTGGGGATGACGGTGGAAGGCGCTGCCACTACGCCACTCACAAAGGAAGCTCTACCACAGCTGTGCCTTTGTATCCGGAAGAGGATAGGGAGTCACTACATTTAGAAAGAAGTAGATGGATGTGAGGTAGATGATGAGGAGGAACTGAGGTTTTGAGGAGACGATGATGATGGCGGATAGCTGATGATCTGGGTGCAGAAGCGAAGCCTTGTGCACTTCGGAAGATATTCGGCGTGGGCGTAGGTAAGGGGAAGGCGGTTTGACCGGGCGGATCCTTGTTCCGAGCTCATGATGATGATAAAGATGGAGGACTGCGAGGGCTGCTGCTTGATGAAGGTTTGGGTGGAGGGACGAAGCCACGTGTGCCGCTGAAATACGGGAGAAAGGACGCGGAAAGGGGAAGGCGGACGCCAACATGCCGCGAGAAATCTGCTGCCGGCTTGGGTCCACGCCACTCCGAGATTGGCAGCTGGCCCGTGAAGATCCTTGTGTTGGCCACAGATGTTGAAGGATACTGATGATGAAAGTGGAGGCTGATTGTTGATGATGATGTTTGGGCATACGGGAAAACCACGTGTGCCGATGAAAAGGCCCCGTATGTGCGCAGGTCGACTTGAGATGGGCGGTTCAACCGAGTGGATCCTTGTGCCAAGCAGATGATGATGAGGAAGTGGCAGGTCGATGATGACTTGGCTGGAGGGGCAGAATCAGGTGCGCTGATGAGAAATCAGCGTGGACACAGGTCGCCGCGAGATAAGCAATTCGATCGTGTGGATCCTTGTGCCGAGCGGATGATACCAATGACGGCAGAAAGATGATGACGGAGGGGCAAAACCACATGCGCTGCACAATACTGAAAGATGAAGTTGATGAAGCTGATGAAGCAAATGGTGATGCGGAGGAAGGTGATGAGGTCGACGAGGAAACAGATGAAGCTGATGAGGCTAACGAGGATGGTGCAGGCGAAGGATGGAAGATGAAGAGGAGGAGGATCTGATGAAGAGGGCAATGGACAGTTGCAGCTAATGATGGTCGAGCAGATGCCTTAGGGGAAGAAGGGGCGGCAGATGCTAACAAAGCAGGGAGTTCCTCCGATGTCAGGAGACTGACGGCTTGTGCCCCCAGTTGGCTCGAGACCGAAGCATGTCTCCAAAGCATGGAGGTTTTTGGATCCTGTCCATCATACATTTATTGGGAGTCAGGATGCATCATTCTTGGAGCACATGCCATACAAGGTTTTTAAAACATTAAAGCCGACACTGACACTCAGAGTCCCTGACCGATACCCAAATTATGTCAGCGTGCCAGTCGTTCTGCCTCTTGCCAGAGTGCAGCCAGAATAGCCATAGTCCACAGACCGGAACGATGACGTCCATGAGGCGTCATCGGGCTCCAGTGACACGCACACAACACCAGATATCCCTGTACCCCCCTCCATACCGGACACAGACAATGCAGCACAACCTTATCCTGTCCTTCAGTCATAGCGTAATGTTGCTAGAGATAACTACGCACACTTCTATCATACCGTCAGACCAACCAGCACTGAAACACCCCTCACAGAGCCACTGGCAGTGGAAGAGGCAGTGGTCGTCCGAACACTGCAGAGTGGGAGAAAGCGATGACCAACGTAGACATGAATGTGTTGCTTGAGCATGGCGTCTACATGCTCGTCCCACTCCCACATGGGCGGAAAGCAATCGACTAGAGCTGGGTGTGCAAGGTCAAAAAGGGATTTGCGTGGCCTGAAACGACACACCAGTAGGTACTAAACAGCTACCACGCAGACCTGGGGGCTTGTTGGAGTGCTCCGCAGCTTTTCTGTAGTTGCTAGAGTTTTCTCTACGGACTGGCTCTTGGGCTCCATTGAAAGTTTTGTATTGTGCGTCCACGGATTGATGCCTGATTTGTGCGTGTGACATTCATAACGTCTGGCACGAGATTGGTTGGGGCAGCATGCGTTATTGATGCAGCGTGCGGGCTTCCATGCTCGTTGCTTAAGTCTGCTGCCCCCTAGGTCTACTGCTCTAGAGACTAAGTCTGGAAGCTCTGGGTTTGTTACTCAGAAGCGCGCGCTCTAGAGACTAAGTCTTCTTCTTCCTTGTCTATCACAACAGGCAGCTGCCTGCTGTCACCTGCGAGCAGCAAGCTGCTGCTCGCTGGCAGTGAGCTGCTGCTCGCTCGCAGCGGGCAGTGAGCTGTTGCTCGGTGGCAGCGGGTAGCGAGCTGCTGCTCGCTGGCAGCAGCCGGCTGCTGCTTGCTGCTCGCTCACTACGGGCAGCGAGCAAGAGCAGTAGTCACTGCTGTGAGCTGCTCGCTGCAGCAGCTGCTGCGGCTGGCTGCTGCTGCTGCACGCTGCTGCAGCTGCTGCTTGCCGCTGCTACTGCTCGTTGCTACTGCCGGCTGCTACTGCTACAAGCTGTTGCTACAGGCTGCTGGTGCTGCGAGCTGCTGCTGCGGGCTGCTGCTACTGCAGGCTGCAACGAGCTGTTGCTTCTACCTGCTGCTGCTGCTGCACGCAGCTGCTACTGGCTGCTACTGCCACTGCTCGCTGCCGTTGCCTACGGCTGCCGCTGCTGCAAGCTGCTGCTGCTGCGTGCTCGTGCAAGCAACTGCACCTGGGTGACGTTGCCGCGTGCATCGTTGCCCACAGGTGTTGGACGCGGCCTGCCACTCACCTCCTCGCGTCACGTGTGGGGGTCAGTGCTGCCGAAAGCTTTTCGGCAGCATTTCCCCTGGCCCAGTGGCCGTGAGAGAAAATCTGACGCCGCCACTAGGCGGGTCAATGCTGCCGGAAAAAATCTGGCAGCATTTCCCCTGCACTGGCGCGTATGGGGGTCTGCCAGTGTTGTCTGGCACCTGTACCCCAGTCTTCTGCTACTGCTGCTATGCTCTGGCTCTGATACCAAGCTCGAAACCTAGGCAGTAGGTTGGGGCAGCATGCGTTGTTGATGCAGCATGCGGCCTTCCACGCTCGTTGCTTAAGTCTGCTGCCCCCTCAGTCTGCTGCTCTAGGGACTAAGTCTGGAAGCTCTGGGTTTGTTACTCAGAAGTGCACGCACCAGTTTTAGCACCAGAAAGTAGCTGAGAACTGGAAGTAACTGATTAGCAATGAAGAATGAGCAACAATGGGGAACCCCTCCAAGTTCAAGGTCCCCCCCCCCCACTAGTGTAAGATTTGTTACTCAGCTAACCAGCCAATCAGAAAATAGTGCTAGACCTGTTTTCTGGCACGCAGGGTTTTCTCGGAGAGCCTTGCCAGACGCCCGACAGCCCAAGACACGGGGCATCATCCGTTTTGCCTGAAAACTGGACCATTCCATAATACCGACGCTGCAAACGCAGTCGTGCGGTCAGAATCAGCTAGAAAACCAACTACAAGAAGCTATGGCTGCACGAACCCAAGCAGTGCCTATGACAGTCAACGATGCCAAACAGGGTCATACAACAGAAGACATGGACCCTAGGCATTGCATGATGCTGTAGACGCAATGCCACAGTCAGACACACCGCTAGGTGCATGCAGACTGCATCGGTAGTGGCAGTGACTGCCGGCGGCCCGACCACCGAGGAGGCCTGCCGAGGGGCTGAGCGCATCGCCAGAGGGAGGAGGCTCCAGCGACGGATGAGTGGGTCTGAGCGTGCGTCAGCTCCACCGAGCGACACTCCAGCGGCGTCAAGTGTCGCCGTCAGTCATCCGCACGCCGATGTACACAAGCGGGGAGGACACAACAGAGTACAATGAGAGATGCACAAAAACCAACAGCTCTTGGGCTCCATTGAAATTTTTGTATTGTGCGTCCACGGATTGATGCCAGATTTGTGCGTGTGACATTCATAACGTCTGGCACGAGATTTTGCATCTCTAGGTTCAGACAGTGTTGCGTTTGGATGCCTGTGCGCACAGTTTGGCCAAAAGAGTGGTTTTGGGCTGGTTTTAGGACAAACTGAAAGTGCCGCTTGCGTCACCCACCATGCGCCTCTGCATGTATTTGTGCTGTATGCTCGTCACTTGTCATTCCTCTCTACATTACTAAGCTATGGAAGCTTATGAACTTTGCGCGTTTCCCTAGCCTAACCCTTTTTTTTCTTGTACCTGATTGCTTGCTACTAGGCCAGCTGACCGGACTGTGTCGCCACGTCAAGAGTAGCAAAGCTAGAAAGCTTCCAAGCAATTCCTCAAAGACGCCTCACAGTCAGCCCACACATAAAACTGGGTCTCTGAGGTGTCGAAGCCATCGTCATTGCCATAATGGGATGGAGGCATCTCAAAGTCCTCTGGCCGCCGCTCTATGGGAAGAGCAACCTTCCCACACGGGGCATCATCCGAGGTAGCACTGTGCTATACCCGACGCAGCTCGCGAATTCGCTCTTGAAGAACGCAAATCTCCTCACACAAATCATCCTCCATCTCCTCCTCATCCCAGGAGTCAACTTGTTGCGGGGGGTTGCTAAGGTCCTGGTGCTGGATAGGGTGTAGAGTGTTGATTTTGTGATGCATCTCCAGCAATTCCTCCATGTGCCTGTTGTAAGGCCCCTAAATGCCCCCGCATCGATCTCATGCAGTGCTTCAGCCTGACGCAGCTGCTGGTGGAACATTCCATTTACACCCTACAAATCTTATCACAGTTAGCAGCTGTCACAGTTAGCTGTACAAACAAGCAAGGACAGCTCACAACAGTCGTGGGCTAGTTTTGGGGCAAATCGGTCTGCCATTGTACACAACTCGAGTCACACCTCCACTGTTCTTCCTCATATGTGCTTGTCTACTGCCAACATCTTGCGAACATTGAAGCTTTTGAGGCTTATGAGACAATGCTTATGTCACCTAGCCCAACCCCTATAGTTACTGGGAAGTTGCATGCTAGCGCGTGTGTATTGCTGTGGGTGAATGCATCCAGGCACACGGGGCAAAAGACGCCATGGATGCGACAACTTACTTGCAAGAACTTGCAGTTACACCGAGACAGAGAGTGAGGGGGGGAGAGCGAGAGAGGCAAGTACCGGTGAGCACTCACCCACCACGAGCAACTAGCTCGGGTGGGTGGACGCCGCCACCCGGGGGTCGAGCCCGACCTCTCGGAATAACCGAGGGCGGCTACTCGCCAATGCACGGTCAAGACCGACATGGTGGCCCCCTAAGGATCAGCACCCGGGAAATATGCAACTCCCCCAACACATGCAAGGCAAGATAAAATGACACAGGGCACGGCAGTGAGAGCATACGGCCCTAGCATCTACCGTATCACACAGAGAATCATAGAGAATTGTAGAGAATTATGCAATGGTAACATGGGTGCCAGAGAGCACCCCTGGATCCAGCAGCATCTTAAGGACGTTGACGGCTCCAGCCAAGATGGCTGCGTCAGACACCTCACCAGGTAGTACCATTGTTAATCAATCTGTACACGGGTGTGTGGAGAATGTGTGAGGCAAGTGGGCATAGAGTTATGAGTGGCCAACGAACTTCAACACTCCCCCATGACCCGCAGACAAGCAACCCACACACACAAAGAGAGGTCACAAGGTGTGAACACAGGGAACAGAAGAGTGAGAATAAGAGAACTCAGCCTGGGTCATGCGGACTGATGAGACCCACAGAGTGAATAGCACTTTTAAAAACATTGCGACTGAGGGCCTTGGTGAGGAAATCAGCTCTCTGTGACCGTGTATCCACCCAAGTGATCTGAACAACACAATGCACTCACGAACGAAATGATGCTCCACATTGATGTGCTTGGTGCGTGAATGGTGCATGCCACTGTTTTCAGCGATGGCTTTCGTGCTTTGGTTGTCACAGCGCACAGTGATGCAGCGGATGGGAACGCGTAACTGTTGCAACAAACGGCATAGCCAGAAAGCTTCACAAGTGCCTGCGCCCAGAGCGACATACTCAGCCTTAGCAGTGATGCGTGCTACACACCCTTGCTTGCCACTTTTCCAGGAGACTGCACTGCCACCAACCAGAAAGACATATCCTGTGCGACTGCGAGCATCAGCATCATGTGCCCAATCGCTGTCCGTGAAGCCATCCACCACAACGGAGGGTTGTGCACGGAAGAGCAGTCCAACACGAGGGGTAGAGAGAGCGTACCGTACCACTCGCAGAGCTGCCTCGAGGTGCCGTTCTCGAGGGCACTGGGAGAAATGTGAAAGAAAGTTCACGGCAAAGGCAACATCTGCACGCGTGGTTGTGGCGAGGTACATAAGTGAGCCAATGACTCGGAGATAATCAGTGACATCCACTGCCTCCCCTAGCTTGTTGAGATCAAGTGACTTCAGGAGGGACTGCCCGGAAGGCGTCATGGGAGTGGACGCTGTGGGATTGGAGGTAAGGAGAGGTGCAAAGCGCTTCCCCAGGCTGCGTACATACGCAGCCTGATGCACATGCAAGGTGCGACGTGTGCGATCACGCTCCAACTCCATCCCTAGAAAGACACGAGCTGGACCAAGGTCTTTCATCTTATATGCCGCTTGCAGCAGAGACTTGGCGGAAGTCACAGATGCAGCATCGAGAGAGGCAATGAGAAGGTCATCCACGTACACAAGAATGGCAACAAGCGGTTTGGTGGGAGGCCCGAGAAAGAGGGCTGGATCCACTGTACTCCGCTTGTACCCCCCTTTTTCAAGGGTGGCTGTGATCTCTTGTTTCCAACACCGTGGGGATTGTTTGAGGCTATAGAGAGCTTTGTGCAAACGCCAAACCCGGTTTGTGCCATTAGAGAAGCCTGGTGGCTGGACCATGTAGATCTCTTCATCCAATTTGCCATGAAGAAAGGCGTTGTTGACATCCATTTGCTCAAGTTCCCAGTCATGCTGTGCAACTAGGCTGAGCAGAGCTCTGGCTGTGGTGTAGCGGCCGACTGGGGCAAAGGTTTCATCAAAGTCAACCCCAGGGATTTGAGAGAATCCTTTGGCCGTGAGGCGAGCCTTGTATCATTCAACTGTGNCGGTTTGTGCCATCAGAGAAGCCTGGTGGCTGGACCATGTAGATCTCTTCATCCAATTTGCCATGAAGAAAGGCGTTGTTGACATCCATTTGCTCAAGTTCCCAGTCATGCTGTGCAACTAGGCTGAGCAGAGCTCTGGCTGTGGTGTAGCGGCCGACTGGGGCAAAGGTTTCATCAAAGTCAACCCCAGGGATTTGAGAGAATCCTTTGGCCGTGAGGCGAGCCTTGTATCATTCAACTGTGTTATCTGGGTTTAGCTTACGGCGATACACCCATTTGGCAGCAACTGCCTTGCGGCCGAGTGGGAGATCAACAAGCTCATACACACCATTATTAGACAGTGCCTCAAGTTCGGCCTTCATGGCCTGCTCCCATAGTAGGGAGTCAGATGCGGTACGAGCAGCCTGAGCAATCTGTGGTTCAGGGGAGAGGGGTGAAAGGCCGGCGGCCGCAAAGCATGATGCAACGTACCCGGCTACAGAAAAGGTCACCGCAGAGTGGAACTCTTGCTCGACAAGAGAGTAACCAAGTGCGGTGCTGGGGTGGACAACAGAACTGGCTGCAGCCAAGCCAGAGGTAGTGAGACCAAGTGCACGGAGGCCGGGGTCACCAGAGACGACAGGGTGAGTCTAAGATGGGAGAGCTCGGAGACGGCCACCGTGTGTGTAGGGCGAAACTGGGGGAATGGGCGGATTGCGTGCAGGAGAGGAGCAAGGTGAACCAGATGGAGAGGACGAGTCAAGGGGGGGCGGCGCCAAGAGTGGGAGAGGATGATGAGAGTGCAGGGGAGCCAACAGGGGAGCTGGAGGGACTGGTCGAGGCCAAGGGAGCCGTAGAGGGTGAGGCCGTTGAGGGGGACGTAGGCAATGGAGGGCTGTGGTCAGCAGGTGAGGAGACAGGAGAGGCCGAGGGACGTACTGAGGGAGGAACAGTAGGCCCAGAGGGCACAGAACCACCACCCCCACCCCGAAGAGACGGAGCGAGGGACCCCCCGAATCGGGGAGCATCACGCTCAAACAGATGTCAAAAAAACAGAGCATCACGAGATTCAAGGACACGGAAGCGGGAAGGATCCCAGAAGTGCCATGCCTTGGAAAAAGGGGAGACGCCAAGAAAGATGCAAAGGCGACCACGGGGGGACAGCTTACCATCAGGCTGGTCGGATGGTACCCAGACAGAGGCAAGACAGCCACAAACGCGGGCAAGACGAAGGTCAGTACGTAGACCAGTCCATCGTTCAAAGGGGGTGACAGTGTGGGGAAGGGGCCCATGTGGGATGCGGTTCCAGACCCACGTCATGTAGGACATGGCTTCAAAGGCGAAGAGGGGAGACTGACCAGAGGAGGAAAGCAGGGAACAAACGCCATCAGCGAGAGTGCGATTCCAGTGCTCCGACACTCCATTCTTTTGGGGAGTGTAGGGAGCGGTGGATTCAGGCCAAACACCACAAGAATGAAGAAAGCGAGACGTCGGACCATAGAACTCACCACCACGGTCACTGCGAAACACGAGCAGGGACCGCTGACATGCGCGTTCGGCCTAAGGGAACCAGGACTCAATGACATCAGTAACATCACTTTTGTGTCGAAGAGCAAAGACCCAACGGTAACGGGAGAAGTCGTCAGTGAGACACAACACGTACCGACCAATGCCGTCGAGGAAGTCCTGGGGTAAGGGGCCCATGACATTGGCATGCACCAAGTCAAGTGGATGCGAGGTGGTGGACTCAGAGGTGGAAAAAGAGAGTGGTGCATTTTGCCAGCAGCGCAATCAACACAGGTGGACGTGCAAGGAGGGGAAAACGTGGCAGGATCAAGGCCATGGGCGGGCTGAAGGCAAAGGAGGTGCTGGATCGCAGCAGTGTGAATGTGACAGAGGCGACGATGCAGGAGATCAGCGTGGTCAGAAGATAGAGAGGGAGCAACGTGCACCAAAGCAGAGGCAGCGGAAGGTGATGGAAACACCAGAGGAACGCGGAACAGGCGATTGCAGTGAGTACCATGAAGAACAACACGACCGGAGGAACAAAGGGAGATGGAGGCAAGGCCGCGGCTGGATGAGAAATCCATGCCCTGATCATCAAGGGTGGTCACAGAGAGAAGGCTGACCTCAAGGTTAGGAACGTAAAGGACGTCCGGGAGGTACACAGTGCCCCCGGGACCAACAAAACGGACGACACCAACACCTTGGACAGGTAGGAGCTGGCCGGAGCCAGTTCGGACAGAGCGTACAGACTGGACGGGCCCGAGGGAGACAAAGGAGGAGCGACAGGAGGTCATGTGATGGGTGGCCCCGGAATCAATGATCCAGAGGCCAGGTGATGCACGAGTGGAGGGAAGAACCAGGCAGACAGCAACAGTGCCACGAGGAGGGGAATTAGATGGATGACCAAGACACGAGGGGTACGTGTGAGATTTCCATTCCTCAATCCAAGCACGATCATCAGGCAAATCCCCTTGCACACCACCAGAGGCAGAGCCACGAAGAGTAACATCAGACTCACATGACAACACCAGGGGTTGGCCACTCACACTCTCACCTCCCTGAGTGCGTAGGTGAAGGAGCTCGGCCAGACGACGCTCGAGGGTGCGCTCCTCGTCCCGGCGATCAGATGAACGCTCGGAGGAGGAATCAGAGGAGCGGTCAGAGTAATCGCCATCATCAAGAGCCCAATGAGGGACGGGGTAGTGAGAAGATGGCGGCCCGTAGTAGGGTCCAGACGGTGGTGGCACCCAGCCCCAAGGGCTGGAAGCAGACGGTGTTTGTTGAAGAGGGGCTAGTGCAGTAGTGAGAGCCAAAGCAGATGAGGATGAGGAGGATGATGAGGACGATGAGACTGTCACTGCGGTGGCAGCAGAAGCAGTTGTAGCACCGGTGCGTGCCCAGTGGACACGCATGGAGGAGGCAAGACGCACATCGTCACAGGGTGCGGGACATTTGGGCGCTGAGTGCCCAGTAGCACCACAGTTCCAGCAAGTGACATCAGCAACAGATGATGCAGAGGTCTTGCCACCACATCCACCCCCGCGCCCTCTACCCCCACGGCCGCTGCCACGGCCAGAGCTTGAGCCACTGTGATGAGAGGAACTTTGGGTGGAAAGCACAGAACCCTGAGAGGAGGGGGCGGCAGAAGAGGCTGCAGCTGTGGAAGAGGGTGAGGATGTAGTGACTGCTGCGATGGCGGCTCGATGCATGCGTTTGTTTTGGAGGGAGTTCCACCAGTCAGTGAGACGTGCAGTAGTGAAGTCAAACAAAGGGCCAATGCCCGGTGGGGCATCAGCAGGAACAGGTACAAATGCAAGGCGCTCGAGTTCTGCCTAAGAGACATGAAGATAGAGGTCAGACAGCTCAAGGATGAGACCAGCAATAATAGAGACGCAGGCAGAGAGTGGACCTGGGGCGGCTTTGCCAAGGTCCCTCAAAAGACGCAGACGGCGCGCCCAATAGTCGTTTGCAGTTTCGTCCGCACGCATCTGCAAGGTGTTGAACTGCACGGTGAGAGCACTCTGAGCAGCATGCCCAGTGACAGTTTTTCTGCGGCGAATGAGTGCATAAGCACCCACAGGGTCTGCAGTGGCACCGCGGGTGGGGTCAGCATTGTATGTACCGATGTCATCTAGGAGGTTCTCGGGGCCGGCAATGATGAGTGCCCGCACAGCACGGGCAGCTTCCGCTGGCTGGGGCACAAATGGTGGCTTAGCGGGGAAGTAGTACTCCCACACTAGTTCACCTTGAGCCCACGCACTAAAGCGTGTCTCCCAAGAAGTGAAGGTGAGCTTTGAGGTGAAGTGAGGTGGCGGTGTCTCAAAGTCCTTTTGACGTGCTGGTGGGAGAGCACCAGCAGAAGCTGTGCCAGTGGAAGGAGAGGAAGAGGAAGTATTGGTTGCACCACCGCTCGGGGGTGCTGATGAGCTAGTGGACACTGACTTGTCGGCAGGGATGGCTGTAGCAAAGGCTGGGATGGAGCGGAGACGCTCGAAGACTAATGCGGCTACTGACATGGCTAGCTCTTGCTGTGCATCACGTTCACGCTCAAGTTCATCTTGCGCCTTTTGGCGCTCAGCTTGAGCCTCACTAAGTGCGGCCTGAAGAGCCCTTAGCTTATCTTCTGGTCCAGGCATGATGAGAGAGTAAGGGAGGATAGGACTTGGATGAGGAAGGAGAGAAAGTGAGATGAAGAGGTCAGGGTGAGGGATGTTCTCACCGATCTAGTGCCGTGGCAGAAGGGTGAAGAGAGGAGCAACCACAACTGCTGCTCAGGAGAAGAGCACTGCCACCCACCCCGCAACCGCCACCGTCAGGCACAGAAGGCCGGTGACAGTGGCTCCGGCCATTGCTGCAGATGCAGATGCCACAAGGATCCCTGTGGTGACGTGCTGTGTCAGCTCACGTGGAGCACCTGTGGGAGTCAGGACACCAGATGCAATGGAGGAGCGGATAGAGCTGACGGCAGCTGTAGTAGCGTTAGCTACAGATGAGGCTGCGGTTGCTACAGAGGCTGCTGCGGCCATGACCTGAGTGGGGATGTTTGCTGCAGCTGCTGCCAGCAGCGTAAGCGAGGCTGCTGCGTGAGCGTATGCGTCTGATGCTCGTCCCACTACAGTCTGAGTGGGCGCCCTACAAGCACGGGCAGTTGCAGCAAAGGTTGCGGCTATTGGCCTGAGGGTGAGTGTACACCCTGGAGGGTCCCTCGCACTGGCTGGTTCACACCACCAACTCCTTTTGGAGAGACTGAAAGTGTGGAGGAAACTAGGTCCAAGGATGGAAGAAAACTGGTCAGAGATTGAGAATGTACACTTGATCAAGGCTCACAAGCAGTGGCATTTTATAGCCACTGATCTAAGCTTTCCAGAACACCAAAGCATGCCAGATTTGGAGTTTCCTAGCAGATTCTATGGCTTCTAGAGTGCTCCTTGGTAGGCTGTCCTTTTCCCACCTAGGAAGGCATCCCTTCCCTCCTCTAGAAGCTTCTGCCCCTTCCTAGATTCCTCAGCTTGCTTCTAGTAGGAGGGAAGGTGTTCAGAAGACCAAGACACCTCTAGATGCCTTGTAGGACAAGTCACCCCTTCTAGAAGGTGTGCCACCTTCCTGGACCCTCACCTGGCCTTCTAGAAACTTAAAGAGGAACTCTAGAGGTTGAGCTAGCTTCCTGGCATCTATTTTCCACCTCCCTTGAGGCAGGGCAGAATTTCATCTTGTGGGACTTGAACCCGGGCCCCTGCCTCTAGAGGTGGACACCATTAACCACTAAGCCACTAANCTTCCTAGCAGATTCTATGGCTTCTAGAGTGCTCCTTGGTAGGCTGTCCTTTTCCCACCTAGGAAGGCATCCCTTCCCTCCTCTAGAAGCTTCTGCCCCTTCCTAGATTCCTCAGCTTGCTTCTAGTAGGAGGGAAGGTGTCCAGAAGACCAAGACACCTCTAGATGCCTTGTAGGACAAGTCACCCCTTCTAGAAGGTGTGCCACCTTCCTGGACCCTCACCTGGCCTTCTAGAAACTTAAAGAGGAACTCTAGAGGTTGAGCTAGCTTCCTGGCATCTATTTTCCACCTCCCTTGAGGCAGGGCAGAATTTCATCTTGTGGGACTTGAACCCGGGCCCGTGCCTCTAGAGGTGGACACCATTAACCACTAAGCCACTAAGGCTTGTCTTTTTGGTGTTCCTTTTTTAGGTCACTCCTGCCATGGTGAGGAGCATCACTCCAACAATCTCCCCCTTGCGCATCACTCATGGCAGTTTTCCATGCTCAACCTACAACTGAAGAGCCTTTCTCCTCATGGGAAGCGAGCTCATGCTTCATTGCTCCCTCCCACTCAGCCCCATCCTTCTTGTGCAGTGCCTCCTTGAGGTTCCTCTTGCGCGAACCCAGTCCAAATGCCCTTGTCGGCATCGTATCTTTTTGTCCTTCTTTGCACACGGCTGCTCGTGCGGGGCTCTTGAGGTGGTTGTTGTTGTTGCTGTCCCCTTTTGGCGCCATCCTCTCCAAGGACGTGCTCCCCCTCTCTTGGAGACCTTGGAGACATCTGTCGACTCTCCGCCTCCATGTCCATCTCCGGTGCTTCGGATTCCTCATCCGAACTGGCCGGAATAAAATCTGCCGCTTGCTCATCCCTCAGGCAATGCTCTCCGATTGGTGGTGATGCGAGGATGTCACCCTCATTCACGTCCTCCGGTGTCTCTCCCTCAAGGAGTGGCATCCACTCCCCCTCTTGGAGAGACCTGCCTCCTTGTCTGTCCAACGGTTTTTCTCGTCAAACGTGATGTCTCGACTCCGCACAATCTGCTGCCTCCTTGGGTCAAAGAGCCGGTACGCCTTGCTTCCACTTTCATATCCAAGGAAAATACACCGGCGGGTACGCGGGTCCAGCTTGCTCCGTCCCTCACGTGCCTGCACCATTGCATGGGCAACACAACCAAACATGCGGAGGTGACCCACCGCCAGCTTCCTCCCGCTCCACACCTCTTGTGGCGTCTTCCACGCCTTCCTGCATGAGATTCATGATGTACGCTGCTCTCCTTGCCACCTCCGCCCAATACCGTTGTGTAAGGCCGGCGTCGCTCAACATGGATCGCACCATGTTAAGGATTGTGCGATTTGCTCTCTCTGCGATGCCATTCTGTTGTGGGGAGTGTGGAGTTGTTTTCTGCCACTCAATCCCCTTGCTCTTCATCCACCCAAGGCACCCCGCATATTCACCGCCGTTGTCACTCCGGAACGCCTTCACCTTCAACTCTGTCTGCCGCTCCACATCAGCCACAAACTCCTGCATGCACGCTAGGACCTCACTCTTCCGCTTCATTGGGTAGAGGTAGAGTTTCCGGCTGTGGTCATCGATGAAGGTGAGGAAGTAGCGAGCTCCGCCGATGGAGCTCTCAAGCGGTCCACACACATCTGTGTGTACCACGGCCATTTTTGCCGATGCATGCATCCCCTTGGTGACAAACGGCTGCCGAATTGATTTGCCAATGATGCATGGCTCACACACGGTCTCCTTGGTTCTATCAAGGCCGCTGATTTGGAGACCCTGCACCACTTCCCTCTTATCCATCTCCTTCACTGTCGATGGAGAAACGTGGCAGAGTCGGTGGTGCCATAGGTCCAGGTCTCCTCCATCCTTCGTTGCAAGATTGGCGGCGTTGGACCCCACCCGGCTGCTGAGGATCTTCGCGCGTAGCAGGTACAGGTCGTCCTCCCTCTTGGCACGCGCAATCACCTCACCTTTGCCCTCTTTGCGAATGACGGCCTCCTTCTTTGTGAAGAGCACCTCAAGTCCCTTGCCGGTAAGGCGGCTGACGGAGAGCAGGTTTGCCTCAAAGTTGGGCATATGCAGCACATCGTAGATTGTGCTCGTGACAGGTTTGCCATCCACAATTGACTCAATGCGGACGTTACCCTCACCAGCGGCCACCTCTGTTTTTCCATTGGCCACCGTCATGCGTCTCTCCGAGGCGCCGTAGGCGACAAATGCCGCCCTGTTTCATTGCGTGTGGCGGCCTGATCCGGAGTCGATAACGGCAACTCCCGGATCCTTCAAGTTGGTGGAGTTGTACGCCATAAGGGCGTGCTCATCTTTCTTCCCGCCCCGCTACGACCAATCTGTTTTCTTCTTGGGACAGTTGCGCGCGTAGTGGCCCTCCTTGCCGCATTTGAAGCACTCCCCCTTCTTGTCACCCTTCTTGGTGCCCTGTTTGGCACCCTTCTACTTGTCGCCTCGGCCTCCACTTTGAGGATGAACCGTGTAAGCTGAACTTGATGCCATTGCACTCTCTCGACCGCCACGTCGCATCCATTCATTGCGCACGTACTCAGCAACCTTCGGGTACTTCAGCTCGTCAGAAGGCCAGCCACCAAGGACAGTGATCATGGGACTCCAACTGTCTGGCAAGGCCAGAAGGAGGATCATAGCTTGCAACTGACAGTTGACCTCCCAACCCGTGGCCACGCACTCCGCTGCGAGTGACTCAATCTGCTGCATGATCTCCATGATATTGTCGCCTTCGTTGGCTCGGAGGGTGACGAGCCATTTGAAGATGAAGAGCTGATTGGCAAGGTTGCTTGACTGGTAGATGGAGCAGAGTTTTGACCATGCGTCTGCGGCCATGGTGCATCCTTGGATAAACCCAAGTTGTGGTGGGCATAACGCAAACATAAGGAGCGCCAACGCCTTTTTGTTGCGCTTCTTGTATGCCTCCTTCACCTCAGCCATTGCAGTCTCCGGCAGAGCAGTCTCTTCACCTTTTACGAGCTCAAGCAGTCCCTTGTCATCGAGGAAGACCTCAAACTGCCACCTCCACAAGGCAAAGCCTGTCCCATCAAACTTAAGGACAGCGCGGCTGCTCTCTTGCTCGCTGGTTGCCATGTCTTGCTGTTGGGAGCGTGAAATCAAGCTGGCTTTGAACCCCTTAGAGGCGTGGGTCCATAATCCTTTGTTGGCCTGAGGGTGAGTGTACACCCTGGAGGGTCCCGAGCAGTGGCTGGTTCACACCACCAACTCTTTTTGGAGAGACTGAAACTATGGAGGCAACTAGGTCCAAGGATGGCAGAAAACTGGTTAGAGATTGAGAATGTACACTTGATCAAGGCTCACAAGCAGTGGCATTTTATAGCCACTGATCTAAGCTTTCCAGAACACCAAAGCATGCCAGATTTGGAGCTTCCTAGCAGATTCTATGGCTTCTAGAGTGCTCCTTGGTAGGCTGTCCTTTTCCCACCTAGGAAGGCATCCCTTCCCTCCTCTAGAAGCTTCTGCCCCTTCCTAGATTCCTCAGCTTGCTTCTAGTAGGAGGGAAGGTGTCCAGAAGACCAAGACACCTCTAGATGNCTCAGCAACCTTCGGGTACTTCAGCTCGTCAGAAGGCCAGCCACCAAGGACAGTGATCATGGGACTCCAACTGTCTGGCAAGGCCAGAAGGAGGATCATAGCTTGCAACTGACAGTCGACCTCCCAACCCGTGGCCACGCACTCCGCTGCGAGTGACTCAATCTGCTGCATGATCTCCATGATATTGTCGCCTTCGTTGGCTCGGAGGGTGACGAGCCATTTGAAGATGAAGAGNCTCAATTGGATGGGAATTAACACTTGATCAAGGCTCACAAGCAGTGGCATTTTATAGCCACTGATCTAAGCTTTCCAGAACACCAAAGCATGCCAGATTTGGAGCTTCCTAGCAGATTCTATGGCTTCTAGAGTGCTCCTTGGTAGGCTGTCCTTTTCCCACCTAGGAAGGCATCCCTTCCCTCCTCTAGAAGCTTCTGCCCCTTCCTAGATTCCTCAGCTTGCTTCTAGTAGGAGGGAAGGTGTCCAGAAGACCAAGACACCTCTAGATGCCTTGTAGGACAAGTCACCCCTTCTAGAAGGTGTGCCACCTTCCTGGAACCTCACCTGGCCTTCTAGAAACTTAAAGAGGAACTCTAGAGGTTGAGCTAGCTTCCTGGCATCTATTTTCCACCTCCCTTGAGGCAGGGCAGAATTTCATCTTGTGGGACTTGAACCCGGGCCCGTGCCTCTAGAGGTGGACACCATTAACCACTAAGCCACTAAGGCTTGTCTTTTTGGTGTTCCTTTTTGGAGTCACTCCTGCCATGGTGAGGAGCATCACTCCAACAGCTGCCGCCCCCGCTGCTGCGTCAAGCACCGCCCCTACAAGGCCGATAGAGTCCGTGTGCACAGGAAGCGCATGGACAATGCCTGGTACCTCTGGGATTGGGGTTGGTCCGGCAGATGGGGCGGCAGCGGGAGACGGGCCGGCAGTGGTGTTAGACGTGGACGAAGATGTGGATGGTTGAGTGCCGGCTGCGGGTTGCATAGTTGTAGGGCGAGGAGGAGACGGCGGTAGATTGTCCGTCGTGTACACTTGATGGTTGATCTCCTCCTCACGCGCAGCTGCTTTCCTCTGTAGATCCCCTTCCCAGTTGTTGGAGTCGAGCTTGCAAAACCAGAGGTGTGTATCGTAGTCTGGGGGTGTAGGAGGGTTGTAGTATATTGGAGCCTCCCACCCGTAGTTGGCGTGGCGTGCGGCAGTCCGAGGAGAGTCGAGCTCCTCGTCAGGGGGTCCGTCGAGAGGTGAAGAATCTAGGGTGGCTGCTGCAGCTACAGAAGCAGCTGACCTGTTGAGACGAATGCAGAAGGGTTGTCGGCAGAGAGCGAAATCCACACCTCACGGGCACCTGAAGTAGCAGTGGACTACGGCAGGCAACAAGGGATAGGGACAGGTGCGCGAGAGAGAAGCAGAGCGCAGCAAGAGAGTGCGGTACAGAAGGAGAGGGCGAATGATGCACACAAGTACCACAAGTGACCTTGACGGCAGCCAAGAGAGGCTGCGAGGACACGTGAAACAGCCGGGTAGGGTGCAGCTGCCAAAAGAGATGGCAGCTCACGGCAAAGCGAGAATCTCAGTGGACGCCCTCAAGACCACGGGAGACCGTGAGCAGCAACCAAGAGCAGCTGCGGAGAGAACGCGGCAGCCGGGTGACGGCTCACAGAGGTTGGAGAGTGACCGTAGATCCACCCCAGGCACCGCGGACGGCCGGAGATCCAGCCATGAGTCGGTGGGCAGAGTGGTGGTGGAGTCGGGCCAAGTGTGAGGGCCGGAGAGACGGACCTATGGCTTGCGGCTATGAGAGCCCACGAGAGTGCGAGTGAGCGAGAGGGCACTCGCATGGTCCTCAGAGACGAGACCGGGGATGCAGCTGAGACTGGCGCTGCGGATAGGTAGGAGGTGGAGGCCGTGAGCAGCTGCGAGAGTAACTGCGGTAATGCGTGGACCTCGGACAACGTGGACTTCAGTAACTCCACGACCCAGGACCGCTGAGCAGTGAGAAGCGTCTCTCATGGCTCTGAAACCAGTAGTTACTGGGAAGTTGCATGCTGGCACGTGTGTAGTGCTGTGGGTGAAAGCATCCAGGCACACGGGGCAAAAGACGCCATGGATGCGGCAACTTACTTGCAAGAACTTGCAGTTACACCGAGACAGAGAGTGAGGGGGGGAGAGCAAGAGAGGCAAGTACCGGTGAGCACTCACCCACCACGAGCAACTAGCTCGGGTGGGTGGACGTTGAGAAAGTGCGTAGAAGCTTCTTAGCAACACAACCGCTGACCGGGCGTCAGTGCCTGGTCAGACGGTGACGACAGTCACAGGTCGTACACACAACGGCAAGGGTTTGGCTAAGAGACACAAGGCACAGTGTCAGAATGCTTTAATATAGCATATGCAGAGAGAAATGACAACTAACATGTCCAAGGCATAAATACCTGCCGCGGCGCACGGCGGGCGTCGCATGCGGCAATCCAAGAGCTGTCCTAAAACCGGCCCAAAACCATTGTTTTGGCCGTAACTCTACACACACATGTCAGAATCCTACGCCGTCTGAACCTAGACGTGCAGAATCAAAAGACGGACGCAGAGACTGGTCACATGCATGCATCCATCGACTGACAGTGAGCATACAATGTAAAGACATGCAAATAGGCCTCATGGCCAGTCCGCCGAAAGGCGCCTGCAAGACGTAGAAGGCACAACAAAGAGTCCCGGTGGCATCTGGGGCTCTGAAACACTGGTCGGTCAACTCCAAGCGGGTAGTCCGCTGCCTGTCGTCGCGCAGGTGTCACCAGGGCCGCCTGCCTCAGGGATCTGCATGAGGATGGACACGGCCGAGTGGTCAAAGTAAATTGTACAGGAACGGCACAAAGCACAACACTCCCCCATGACCCGATGGTACGCATGTCTATACACGTGCAGCACTGGTACAACCACATAGTGGGTGACACAGACAGATGAGACGCAAATGAACATCCCACACTCAACCACTGTCATGCACGGGGCGAAGCCCAACAGAACGAATGGCCACCAGGAACTTTCCGCGGGCAAGTGCCTTCGTCAAGAAATCAGAACGCTGCAAGTCAGTGCCAACCCAAATGATGGAGATCACGATTTGCTCCACCAGATCATGAACGAAGTGATGCTCAATCACAATGTACTTTGTGCCAGCATGAAAAACACCAGAGTTCTGCGCAATGGCGAGAGCACTCTAGTTGTCGCAATGCAGCACAATGGCAGATACTGACTGCCCAAGCTCAAGAAACAAGCGCTGCAGCCAAATTGCCTCAGCAGCCCCTGCCCCAAAAGCCACATACTCTGCCTCCGACGAGCTACGTGCGATGCAGCCCTGCTTCCCGCTTCGCCAAGACAAAGAGGTACCACCGAGCAGAAACACGTAGCCAGTGCAACTGCGCCCGTCAGGGCTCCGAGCCCAGTCGCTGTCAGTGTAGCCGTCAAGGACCACCGAACACTGCCGAGGAAAGCAGAGTCCGAGATACGGTGTGGAGACCACATACCGTACCACTCACACAGCCGCGTGAAGAGCTCTTGCATGTGGAGCCTGCGAGAACTGAGCGAGGAGGTTGACGGTGAACGCGATGTAGGGACGCGTGGTAGTGGCCAGGTACATCAGAGATCCCATAAGACGGAGGTACAAGGTCACGTCCATTGTCTCCCCCAGCTGTGTAGGGTCATCCACCTTTAGGGCATCCTGCCCATCAGGTGTGAGGGGTGTGGAAGCAGTGGGCACTGCACCAAGGAGATCGTTGAAGCGCTCCCCCATGACTCGTGCGTATCGGGCCTAATGCAGTAACAGTGTCCGATGTCTGTGATCTCGCACGGTCTCCATACCAAGAAACACCGATGTAGGACCGAGGTCCTTCATCCTGTAGGCGGTCTGTAGGACAGCCTTGGCCTCCTTCACGGCCTCCAGGGAAGGAGACGCGATCAGAAGGTCATCAACATAGACCAGGATGGCGGTGAACCGCTCGGCTGTCGGTAGGATGAAGAGTGAGGGGTCTGCCTCGCTCTGTACGTATCCTGCGCAAGTCAAGGTGCCAGTGATCTCCTGGTTCCAACACCGTGGAGACTACTTGATGCTGTACAAGGACTTGTGTAAACGCCAAACCTTGTCAGCGTCCTCAAAGCCTGGTGGCTGAGCCACGTAGATCTCCTCATCCAAAGAGCCATGGAGGAACGCGTTGTTCACATCCATCTGGTGTAGTTCCCAGTCATGCTGAGCCACTACACCGAACAGGGCTCGAGCTGAGGTCATGTGGCCGACAGGGGCAAAGGTGTCAGTGTCATCAACTCCCTCAATATGAGAGAACCCCTTGACGACCAAGCGGGCCTTGTAGCATTCCAGTGAGCCATCCAGCTTCACTTTCTTGCAAAAGATCCACTTGACCTGAATCGCCTTCCTCCCAGGGGGAAGGTCGACCAACTCGTAGACTCTGTGCTCTCAGATAGCGCGAAGCTCATCCTCGCAAGTAGCTCGCCAGGCATCAGCATCCTACGATGAGAAAGCCTCCCTCAATGTGCCCGGGTCAGGCGCCATAGAGGGGGAACTCTGCGTGGCAAGTGCACACGCCTCAGTGTCAGGTCTGATGGCCACGAGATCAGCTGCTGCGACACAGGCGATATGGAACTCGCAAGTGACCAGGTCGTGCCCTATGGGCCACGCTGGGTGTACCCCTGAAAGCTCAGTGCGGACACTCAGGCCTAAGGCCTTTGTGCCTGGATCACCGCTCGCGATGTTGCGAGAGGAACGCCTGGGACCGGGACCCGACGCTCGCTGAGCTCCAAAATCCAGTGGTCGAAGGCGACCACCGGGCTCACGGGAGTAATCGGAGGTCGAGGGGCGAACCTCAGGCTCAGGAACAGGTACGACCACAGGGACAGGTACGACCACAGCTGGTGAGGGCTGAGACGAGGCAGCCGGAGATGCCGTGCGAGGAGAAGCGTGTGTGGGGAACACTGAGCTGGAGGTGAAAGCGGGCAAGGCTGGCCCGGACACTGAGATAGGAGTGTCAGCCGACGTAGGGACAGGAGTGGGCTGGGCTGGGTCAGACGCCGGAGCAGGGGTGCCAGTGGACACAGGTGGTGATCCAGGAGGAGGCGTGAGAGCAGCGGTACCTTTGGGGTGTGGAACAGGCTGAACAGGCGGGATCTCTGGACCAACGGCAATAACAGTCGGATCATCAAGTGTTGGAGTTCGAGAGGGGACTCGAGCGGACACATCAGCCTGACGAGAAATGGTCGCTGGCGGAGAAGTTTCCCCCATCCGCCGAGGACCCTCACAGGAAGGGACATGAGCTGCAGAGAGGGCTGTGATCGAAGTCAGATCACGGTATGTGAGAGACTAGAAAAATAGCGCGTCACGGGACTCAATAACACGAACGCCAGTGGGGTCCCAAAAGCGCCAGGCCTTCGACCGCGTGGAGATGCCAATGAACGCACACAAGCAACCCCGGGGGGAGACCTTGGACCCCTGCTGGTCCTCGGTGTACCACACGGAGGCCAAGGAACCCCAGATGCATGCAAGACGAAGATCAGCACGGTGGCCAAACCAGAGCTCGTACGGTGTAACATGATCCGGAAGCGGACCATGCGGGAGGCGATTCCAGACCAACGTCATGTATGCGAAGCCCTCGAATGCGAAGGACTCCGAGAGACCGCACTCAGATCGTATGGTGCGGACCACATCCTCCATGGTGCAGTTCCAGCGCTCAGAGACACCGTTCTGCTGTGGATTAGCAGGAGCGGAGACCTGCTAAAAAATGCCGTGCTCAGCAAAGAAGGAGTCCATCTCACCGAGGAACTCGCCGTCGCGATCCGAGCGAAAGGTTTGTAGCGTGTGGCGAGACTGACGCTCAGCCATCATGAGCCAGAGCCGAACCGTAAGGGCGGCGTCGCTCTTCTAACGCAGACTGTAGACCCACCGCATCCGGGTGAAGTCATCAGTCAGCGTCAAAACAAACCGGTCCCTCTCGCACAGGGACTCGACCGAGAGAGGACCAAGCAAGTCCGAATGGACCAACTCGAGTGGCCTCAGCGCTCGGGAACGCGAACCAGGGTAACTGCACCGGTGCATCTTTCCCTCAGCACCAAAAAGGCAGTCGGTCTTGGGTGGCTTCTCGAAAGAAGCCACGTCAAGGCCAAGAGCGGGCTGTGTCCGTATGAGCTTCGACACAGTGTCGGAGCCCACATGATACAGACGTTGGTGAAGCAACCTCTGGTGTTCTGGGGATAGAACACCAGTAACAAAAACATGACCAGAGGAAGGGGGAGAGCAAGGGGAGGATGGCCGAGCAATGCGGTACAAATTATCTACGACTGAAGCACGCATGACAATGTTACGGGTGTCAAGAGCAGTCACCGTCGCTCAATCAGCGGTATGCTCAACGGAGAGACCCATCAGAGTGCAGGCACACACAGACAGCAGACTGAGCTCAAGATCAGGCACAAACAGCACGTCAGAGAGATACAGGGGGCCAGAGGGACCATCAAAGCATACAACCCCAACACCGTGGACCGGTAAGGACTGACCCGAGCCTGTACGAATAGAACGCACAGTCGTGACAGGGCCAAGTACCACAAAGTCACTACGACGACACGTCATGTGGTGGGTGGCACCGGAATCGATGATTCAAGTGCCACCGGAGTCACGACTGGTGGACGTCACTGTACAACGAGCAATGGAACACTCAACATCAGAGGGACGCTGAGCCGTCAGTGGGAAGGAACGATGTACATCACGAAGGTGAGACTCATGAATCCAGTCAGTGCAGTCAGGCCCATCATCATGACATGCGGACTGTGCTCCCCCACACGTGTCATCACGAGTCACGAGGACGGACGAACAAGCAGTTTGTGACCCACTCAACGATGACAACACACTCGCACCTCCCTGAAAACGAAGCGCCAGAAGATGACGAAGCTCGGCGATGGTGTGGTCACGTGGGTCTGGATCACTGCTGCTCGCTGGTGAGGACGCAGGAAGAGCTGTAGTCGTGGTCGTCGCGCGTCCAAAGGAGTGTGCGGGCGATGTGCCGGACGCGGTGCGGGTAGCATAGGCAGCCTGAAGTCCGCGAGTGATGCGCTCCCAGTCAAGCGGCTGCTGGCACTCGGTGTAGCGATGGGCACCTCCACAGTTGTAACAGTGCACGGAACGGCCACTGCTACCACTGGATGACGACAGCTGTTGACCCGATCCGCGCTTCCTATTCTTCTTCTTTCCCTGGGCAGCTGCCGCAACGCCCTGCGTCTGCGTGGGTGTAGACGGGGTCGAGGAGGAGGAGGAGGATGAGGTCGTGATGGAGGTAGATGAGGGTGACTGCAGGAGGGAAGATGGTGGTGAGGCGAGGACTGCTGCAGCGAGGGAAGTCTCCCGATGTGCTACTGCTGCCTCGTGGGCCGACGTCACCTCGAGGAAAAGCTGATGGGCCCAAGGGAACAGCTGCAGGATGGCTGAGAAAGGCTCGAGAGCAACGTCGTTGTACCGTGTGAAGATGTCGGTGTACTCCACGAAAACTCCGAGCATGATCGTCCGAAGCGCCCACAGCTGTGTGCCCCTTGAGGTCCCGAGACGCGTGTAGATACGCATGGCGCGTCGCCAGTAATCCGCTGCAGGCTCCGCTGGTCCTTGACGGAGAGAGTGGAAAGCACGAATGTGTGACGCGCGCGTGGTGTGCATCTCTGCAGCCAGTAGGGACAACGCCAGATCCCAGCCTCCATGGGGATTAGCTCCGGTGCCTGTGCCAGCCTCGCCGAGGAAGGGACGGAAGTCAACGACAGTCTCGCGTGGCATGGCGTAGAGAAGCCCTCGCATGGCCCGAGCTGCTGTCAGCACCTTTGCTGGATCTGTAGACTGGTATGGGCTGTGGTAGTAAGGCCACACTCCCTCAGAAGTGGCCCACACCTGAAACAGGATCTCCCACCAGTCAAATCCATCCTCGTTGATGTACAGTGGAGGTGGTGCCTCAAAGTCCTTTGGCTGCCGCTCCGTGGGGAGCGCAGCCGCAGGCTGAGGAGGGCGAGAGACGGGAAAAACTCCTGGAAGGGGGTGATCACCGGGGAAGTCAGGTGACGGTCGTATCGGGGACACGGGTGGAGGTCGGATACCCATCTGCAGCTGACGGAGGCGCTCCTGTAGAAGACGAATCTCCCGCTCCTGGGAGTCATCCTCGAAGCCTGGCATGAATGGCTCGTCATCAAGGAGGTCCGCAGGTGGTGG
>SZWC01004564.1:16734-28232 GCA_023375785.1 Penium margaritaceum
CGAGAAAACCCTGCCTGCCAGAAAATAGGTCTAGGACTATTTTCTGATTGGCTGGTTAGCTGAGTAACAAGTTCTACACTAGTAGGGGGGAGCTAGAACTTGGAGGGGTCTCCCATTGTTGCTCATTCTTCATTCCTAATCAGTCACTTTCAGTTTTCAGCTACTTTCTGGCGCTAACACTGGCGCGCGCGTTTCTGAGTGACAAACCCAGAGCTTCCAGACTTAGACTCTAGAGCAGCAGACTGCGGGGGCAGCTGACTTAAGCAACGAGCGTGGAAGCCCGCACGCTGCAACAACGCTGCTGCCCCAACCTACTGTCTAGGTTTTCTAACTCCAACGTCGTGTTTGACTGAACTGTTGCGTTCGCAACGCCGTGTCATGCCCTGGGTCCAAGTTTCATGATTTTCTGGCATTGTTGCTACCGGGGGTTAGCGTGGACGATGCCTGGGTTTAGGCAGCCATAACTCCTCACTGTTATTTTTCTAGCTGATTCTAACAATATAACTGCGTTCGCAGCGTGCATCTTTTGGTGTGATCCAGTTTTTAGGCAAAACAGACGACGCCCAGGTTTGGGCCGTCGACCGTCTGGCAGGGCTCACCGAGAAAACCTGCCAGCCTCAAAATAGAGCTATTTTTTTATTGGTTGGTTAGACGAGTAACAAGCTCTACAGAGCTTCGAAGGAGCTAGAACTTGGAGGGGTCTCCAATTGTTGCTCATTCTTCACTCCTAATCGGTTACTTCCAGTTTTCAGCTACTTTTTGGCGCTAACACTGGCACGCGCGTTTCTGAGTAACAAACCCAGAGCACCCAGACTTAGACTCTAGAGGAGCAGACTGAGGGGGCAGCAGACCAAGCAACGAGCGTGGAAGCCCGCACGCTACATCAACAACGATGTTGCCCCAAATTGCTGCATAGCATTTCAAGTTTGGTATCAGAGCCAGAGCGTAGCAGTAGCAGAAGAAGACTGGCGTACAGGTGCCAGACAACGTCGACGGACCCCCATACGCGCCAGTGCAGGGGAAATGTTGCCTGATTTTATCCGGCAGCATTGACCAACCTTGTGGAGACATCAAAATTTTCCCCACAGCCACTGGGCCAGGGGAAATGCTCTCGGATGTTTTCGACAACACTAGCCCACACGCGTGACGCGAGGGGTTGAGCGGCCAGCGACGTCACCCATCGCAACGACGACATACGTCGACCAAGTGTGACCGTGTTGTGAGTAGCAACAGCAACAACAGCTTGCAGCAACATCGAGCAGTGGCAGCAGCAGCCAGCAACAGTTGTGCTTCGCAGCAACAGCAGCAGCTCACGGCAGCTTGCAGCAGCAGCAACCCACAGCAGCTTGAAGCAGCAACAGCAGTGCGCAGCAGCAGCTAGCAGCAGTAGCAGCCGAATGCAGCAGTAGTAGCAGCGAGAAGCAGCCAGTAGCAACCTGCAATAGCTAGCAACAACAGCTACAACAATAGCAAGTAGTAGCCCGCAACAACAGCAGCTACTGCTCGCAACAGCAGCACCTGCTGCTGTAGCTCCTTGCAACTTGCTGCCCGCAGCAAGTTGCGAGCAGCCAGCTTGCTGCTCGCGGCCCGCAGCAAGCAACGGGCAGCGACCAGTGAGCTCGTTGCTCGTTACTCGCAGCTCGCAGTGAGTAGCGAGCTCTCTGTGACGACCAAGCAAGAAGAAAAATGGAAAGGATAAAAATCCTCCACCCCACAGGTGACTCTACAGCTGCTACTACTGCTACCACGGCCGGTGCAACAGCCACGACACCCGCAATAGCACGCGGCAACTCAGCAAGAGCAGCAGCGGCTGCTGCAGCAGCAATCATAGTAGCATCAGTAGTAGCAGTAGCAGCAACAACATCAGTAGTAGCAGCAACAACAACAGCTGCAGCAGCAGACCAGTAGCAGCAGTAACAACAGCAATAGCAATAGCAGCATCAGCAGCAGCAGCAGCAGTAGCAGCAGTAGCACCAGCTGCAGCAACAAAAGCAGCCACCCTATAGCTGACAAAGCAGCGGCCTCAGCAACAACCACTGCTGACATCAACAATTTTTCAGCCGACGTCATTGCTGACGTCACTGCTGACGTCACCAACAACATGAAGAGGGGCAGCAACACTGCAAATAACACTGCAGAAACTGCTAAAGTCTACCATCACTACTAACGTCATTGCTGACATCAGTAGCACAGAGAGAAAAGAAATAGGTGGAACACAGGGCCAACAAACACTCTGACTAATAGCCCCAGTGGGCAGGGGTCCTCCTCTGATGGGGGACCCCTACTCCCCCTTTCCTGTAGCAGTTGCACTAGTAGCAGTAGCAACAGCAGCGGTAGCATAAGCAACAGCAGTAGTAGCAATAGCACCCGTAGTAGCACGAACAGCAGTAGTAGCAGGAGTAGCAGCAGCAGCAACAGTAACAGCAACAGCAGTAACAGTAGCACCAGGAGCAGCAGCAGCAGCAGCAACAGCAACAGCAACAGTGCGAACAGCCTACAGGCTCTGTCGTCGTTCAATCTGACTTGACAGATCCGCTCGCCGCTTTGCGCCACCAGCTCGCAATGCAAACACAACAGCTAGCGGCACTACAGCTGTTGCCACTGCCGCCGCTGCGGTAGTCGTAGCAGCAGCATCAACAGCCGCAGCAGCAACATTAGCAGCCGCCGTCGCAGCAGCAACAGCCGCCACCGCAGTAGCCACACCACCGTCTGCCATCACCATTTGTTCCACCCGGATACGCAAGCCCTACGATCTCCTATGCCACATAATACTTGGCACAGCAACACACCCAACGCCAACAACAAACGGTGACGTCAGTCCTCTCTGGGTGCCGGTCGTAGGCCAAAGGACATCGAAACCCCCCAGCCGCCGCTTCAGGCTGGCGACCAGTTCCGGACCTGGGAACCCAGTTTCCATATCTGGGCACAGGGCGAGAGCATGTGGCCTTACTATGTCCTTCCCTTCGACTCCATCCAGGCCGACCAGGTCTATGATGTCGGTCGTGATGTGTGTGCCCTCGTCCATGTGGCCCCTCCAGCTGCACGCCTCGCCCTTGAGCCCTTCCTCGGCGACCTCACCACTGGCACCCTCCCTAACCCGGCAGTAGCCTGGCACGTACTCATGTGCCCTCATCACCTGTCGAGTGACGTTGAGACCAGCCGCCTACTCCGGGAGTTCAACTCCCTCCGCATGGGGAAGACCGAGACGGTTACCTCCTCTTGCCTGCGCGCAGAGGACCTTCTGCGCCGCCTCGGAGACGCCGCGCCACCCCCTCTCTCCGTGGTCCTGACCATCAAGCGCGGAGCCACCGGCCCCTTCTCCATCGTCTTCCTTCACTACTCCCAAGACGTTCCCGCCGCGATGGCTGCCCAAGGTACTCTCATGCTCTGGGTATACGAGCTCTTCCTCCACATCGAGGAAGCTCATCAGGAGTCATACATCCATCGCCTTGAATCCCTCGCCTCTCCTGTCGTCACCTCTCCTACCGTCACCTCAATGGCTGTCGTCGCCCCAACAACAGCAGCATCTTCCGGCGCCTCGTCGTCTGGCAAGAAGAAGAAGAAGAAGGGCAAGAGGGGTAAAGAGCCTCAGTAGCAGACTAGTGGATAAGGCAGCGCCAGCCTTGTCTGCCACTGCTGTGGCCAGTTAGGACACGGGTAGTATACGTGTCCACTCCCGACTGACAAGGCTCGCCTCATCGCCACCATGCGTCGCCACCGCAAGCGCCGCCTTGCCACCAGTACCGTGACTTTCGCTGCTCTTGTCGCATCTGCGCCACTCGTGACGATCCTATCGCAGCCTCCTCCATAGCCGTCCGCGCCCGCTCCTCACTCCCCGGCGCCTTCCTTTCCCTTCCTGGACTTCGGCTCCGTCACACCGCAGTCGGTCTACTTCGCTAGACCCTCCACCCGCGAGCGCCAACTGGAGCAGTTCATCGTCTTCCAGCTCGGCCTACCTCACCCTCCTCCCCAGGGAAGTACGAGTTGTGTTGTCGCTAGGTCCTCTCCACCCTGCATGACACAGTCGGTGCTACGATCATGCCCTATATCTACATCTGTCACGTCCTGTGCCATGCCTTGTCCTCCTGCTACTCTTCGTGACGATGTTACTTGCTTAGACGAATGGCACTCCCGGTTTGCACCTCCGTCCACTTCGTGAGCGTCGCTCGCCCATTGCCATGTGACTGTCAATGAGCTGGCCACACCGGTCCAGGATCTGTCAGATACCTGATCATTGACTCCGGGGCCAAGCATCACATGACGGCCTCGTGTAAGGCCTTCAGTGTTCTTAGTCCCGTCACCAATGTCACCGGGGTTCGGACAGGATCTGGTCAGGTATTACTCGTTCGTGGTGTCGGCGTCGTTTGTTTCCGTGGTCCAGCTGGTGATGTCTTGCTGACTGATGTTCTCTTCTTCCCTGGCCTTGAGCTTAGCCTCTTGTTTGTCACCGCCCTTGATCACTTGAGCATGGACGTTCTCCATTTGCGTGGTGTAGGCAATGTTTCATTGCGTCCGTCCGGTTGTGTCGTTTTGTATGCCACCGCCCGTGGCAACTTGTGGCACGTACCGCGCCTGTTCGCTTCTACCTCTCACTCCTCCTTGTCGGCAGATACTGGCCACGTGTTTGTTACAAGCACCTTGTCTCCATAGCACACGCATCTCCTGCGTCGCCGCCTCTGTCACGTCCATTCTGCCGTTATTGATAGCATGCTTCGCACACAACCGGCCACGGGCCTTGACTCAACCTCCTTTCCTCTGTCGTGGTCCACCGAGTGCATTGATTGCACTCAATGTAAGATGCACTGTTCAACCTACCCCCTCTCTACCTCTTGAGTGTCCGCCCCACTCGACCTGGTTTACTCTGATGTCATGGATCCCCTCCCGACAGAGTCTGTCGGCGAGCACAGTCGTTACATCCTGACCCATACGGACGACTATTCTCGCTATCGCTGGGTCTTCTGCCTTCGGCAGAAAAGCGACGTCGCTACCACCATTCAGGACTGGCTTGTCTGCGCTGAACGCAAGTGTGGTCGCCCTCTCCGCCGCTTCCGTTTTGATCGCAGGGGTGAGTTTCAAGAGAAGACCACACTCTTCCTCGCATCCCGTGGTGTCCATTATGAGACGTCAGCGCCTTACACGCCCGCTCAAAACGGCATCTCAGACGTTGGAACCGCACCATGGTCGACGTCGTCCGCACCATACGGGTCAAATCCGGCATCTGTCACGGCTTCTCCTTTGAGGCCATGACCTCCATGACATGGGTCTAGACCTGGATTCCCCACGCACTCATTTCTTGTCAATCCACCCCATACTAGCACCAGTGTGGGGAATGTGCCGACCTACGTCCGGCCCGTATCTGGGGCTGCGTAGCCATCGTGTGGTTGCCTGTCCCGCACCAGGGTCGCAAGCTCGAGCCTCACGTTCGTCCGTGCACCTTCCTTGGCGTCTCGCGTCAGTCAAAGGCATGGCGCTTTTGGGATTCCACCCGACACTACATCATCGAGTTGTGCGATGCCCTCTTCTTTCAGGACCTGATTCCCCACGACCTCGTTCGCTCCGGCGCGTCGATGTTCCTCCCGTCGCGCGGGGGGGGGTGGTGGGTCCGTCCTCCGTCCAGCCGAGTCTCGGCGTTCCATCGTCTGCGTCCACGGGTCCGTCTTTGCCGGTTACCCCATCCGTGTCCGCCAGCCCCTCAGGGCCGGCTACCCCGTCCGTGTCCGCCAGCCCCTCAGGGCCGACTGCCCTGTCCGTGTCCGCCAGTCCCTTAGGGTCAGCTGCATCATCCATGCCCGCCAGCCCCTCGGGGCCGGCTGCCCCGCGGTTTCGCCAGCCCCTCGCGGCCTGCTGCCCAGTCCGTGTCCGCAAGCCCCTCCGGACCGGGTGCCCCATCTGCGTCTGATGGCCCCTCAAGGCCGGTTGCCTCATCTGTGTCAGACAGCCCCTCTGGGCCGGCTGCCTGATTCGCGTCCGCCAGCCTCCCAGGGCTCGCTGCCCTGTCCGTGTCCGCTAGCCCCTCAGGGCCGGGTGCCTCATCCATGCCCGCCAGCCCCTTGGGGCCGGCTGCCCCATCCGTGTCCGCCAGTCCTTGAGGCCAGCTGCCCCGTCTGTGTCCGCCAGCCCCTCCGGACCGGCTGCCCCATTTGCATCTGATGGCCGCTTAAGGCCGGCTGCCCCATCTATGTCCGACAGTCCCTCAGGACCGGGTGCCCTCCGTGTCTCATAGCCCCTCAGGGCCGGCTGTCCCGTCCATATCGGCGCGCTACACACGTGGTCTGGGTGGGAGCCTCAGACCCAGGCAGACAGTGAGCACTCAGGCCGCCTCCTCATGTCCTCTCACTCCACGACCCCCTGTCATCCCACGAGGCTCCTCACCTCATGTCAGATCCACTCCCACGATCGTGAGTGGGGACCCCAGCACCAAGGCACACGGCTTGGCCACACTGTCAGTCATCGACGATCTACATCCAGGGTCAGCTCTAAACTATGCTTTGCTCCATCAAGAGCACCGGTATGCCGTTGCGGCCACACTCATGCGGATGCCAGCAGGAGCACGGGATGCGCACGTCTGCACTGTCCGTCCCACAGAGCGACCAGAGGACCCAGCCACCTTATGTGAGGCTTGGACGTCTCTCGATGCCACTCACTGGGAGGCTGTATGCGCCGACGAGCTTGCCGCCATTCGGCAACATCACGTCTATGAGCTCGTCGACCTCCTCCCAAGCCGTAAGGCCATTGGCGCCAAGTGTGTTCTCTGGCGAAAGTGGAAGCCAGACGGGTCCCTAGTACAAGGCCCGTCTCATAGCCAAGGGGTTTGCTCAGGTCCCTTGGATCGACTATGACCAGATCTTCGCCCCGGTTGGTCGGTTCTCCACCAGCCAGGCGTTGTTCAGCCTGGTTGTCAAGCACGGGTGGGAACTGCACCAGATAGATTTGAGCAATGCCTTCTTCCATGGCTCACTAGAGGAAACGTCGCTAGACATTGTGTAGCCTCCAGGCTTCGACGACAGCTCCGGCGAGGTCTGGACGCTGTGGAAGGCCCTCCATGGCTTGAAGCACTCACTGCGTTGTTGGAACAAGGAGATCGGTCGTATGCTTTTTAGCGGTGGCCTCCTTCGTAGCTCTGCCGACCACACGCTATTCATTAGTCCGCGAGGTCAGACTCTCATCGCTGTCCTGGTCTATGCCGACCATCTGCTCATCACATCACCGAATGCTCCTGCTATCCAACGGGTCAAGGACCTACTGAACGCTGCCAACCAGATGAAGGACCTCGGGCTAGCACGAGTCTTTCTAGGCATGGACCTTGAGCATGATCGCTCCGTGGGCATCCTGCATGTCCATCAGCCTGCCTACATCCAGACCCTATCCCGGTGCTTCGCTGAGGACCTAACCCTCGTGCCGAGAGCATCCTCACCCATGTCGCCCGATGGTCAGGCGATGCTCAAGAGTTCTGATCCAGCCGTGGTGGGGGAGCCAGTAGACGTGACCACGTACCTTTGTGTCATCGGGTCGTTGATGTTCCTGGAGACGACGACGCGTCCAAAGATTGCATTCGCCGTCAACCTCCTTGCACAGTTCTCTCAGGATCCGCGTTGCCTCCACTTTGAGGCTGCAATCCGAGTGCTGCGCTACGTCGTGTCTACCCCACGGCGAGGCCTCATGTTCCGTCAACAGCCATCCGTTGTGGCAACAAGGTACAGTGACAGTGACTGGGCCGGCAGTCCGGACGATAAGAGTCTCACCAACTAGATCTTCCTTGTTGGCAGAACGGCTATATCCTAGCGCAATGTCCGGTAATCCCTACGTATCCGGATTTGTCTTGTTGACATATCCGGATACGTAGGGATTACCGGACATTGAACAAAATCACCATCAATAACCGGTATACCCTTTTGCGAGCTGATCGATTTTTTGACCTACTCTGTGGGGCGAGAATTTTCACCAAAGATTAACCTATGCATCGACTATCATTAGCTCCGCGTATTTGATAAGGACATTGAGAAGACAATATTATACACCAGATACAGCCACTTCAAGTTCACGGACATGCCCTTCGGACTTACAGATGCCCTTGCAAGATTCAAGGCGGCAATGGAAAACATTCTTTGGCCATATCTCCGTGAATGTTTCCTCGTGTATGTTGACAACATCCCAATGTACAGTCGCACCCCGAAGGAGCACGATGGATATCCCCCATTTGGACAGAAATTCTATGGAAAACTCTCAAAGTGCGCCTTTGATCGCCATTTGATCAAGTTTCTCCGACATACAGATCACTATGGGCCGGATGAAATTGGAGGTCGTCGCTGATTAGCCAGCGTCAACCAACGCTCGGGGTGTAAAGGTTTTTTCTGGGGATTTTCCAAAGACTGCTACCCATTTTTAAAGGACTCCGTACGGGTGTCAGCGCATCTCTGCAATCTCACTACCGAGTGGGATTTAGGAAGACAGCAAACAAGAAGCATTGAACTCTTTGAGAAACGCTCTGACATTGAAGCTAGCACTAAGATTGAATTATTGAACAGTGGACTACTTCATGGCAACCAACGCATCCCATAAAGAGCCATCCTCCTCCAAACCAATGGCGGTGGGGAACAACCGGTCGTGTATACGTCACAAACACTACGCGGATCAAAAATCAATTACGTGGTTTGCAAAAAAGAAATTTCGGTGATCATGCACGCATTTAACATAGCAGTGCTATCTGGAATCCCAACAATGTCTCATCCATACCGACTACCACGCACTCGAATACCTCAAGACATAGTGAAAAACGAGTTGGCTACAAACTTGATGGATGAAGTTCCTCAAGTCAAACTTCGACTACGATATCGATTACCAACCTGTAAACATGTATCTGGTCGATGCTCTAAGCTGACGACCAGACTTGATCGCCGGGATCAACACGTTACTCATTGAACAAGACTAGTACCTAGTGAAGATGTTCGTGAAATGATACGAGGAGTTCCGCCGACATGACAGAACCAAGTTCTAGTTTGGCCACCTTTACTGGCGATGATGATTTACTCGCAAAGTTGTACCACCGAACAAGGAGTTACAATGAATTCTATTAAAGGGATCCCATGAAACTGGCCCAGGTGAACAGTTCGGCAAGGACAAGACACTCCAGAAGCTAAAGAAATGTTATTGGTGGGACTGAATATAGACTGACGTGGTAACGCACTACAAGTTATGTGACACAATTCAACACAAAAAATCCCATGACACGAGGCCACCAGGACTGCTCCAACCACTCCCTGTTCTATCGGAGCCATGTGTGGACATCAGCATGGAATTCGTGACGAGACTGCCTGTCACGTCAAAGAGATATGATGCAGTCCTCCTAGTGTTGGAGAGATTTTACAAGATGTCACAGTTTATCCCGAAGACAACCATCGTCAACGTTGAAGGAACAACGCGGTTGTTTTCAAACCAGATCGTGTAGCTACAGGAGTGCCGTGTACCATCACTAGTGATAGAGGCAGCCACTTCACTAGCCATTTTTGGCACAAACTCATGGCGTGTTATGGTAGTAGGATCCAGCTATCAACATCGTTCCATCCTCAAACTGACGGGCAAAACGAGCGGACAAATCAAACGCTAAAAAAACCTCTTTGCACATTACGCGAGCCTCGTGGCGGGAACAGGACAGCAAATTTTCCGACCACCAAACTCGCATACAACTCCGAAACCTCTACCGCAATGGGCACAATTATATTTGAAGTGGTTCATGGAAAACTTCCTGCCACACAGGAATAAGAAGCCAAATCAATGTTCCCGTGCTTGACATCCATCGCGGGGACTTCTACAGCGTCGAGGAGACGCTAGATTCTTGTAAAGATGCAAGCAGAAATGTAGCGATCAGCAGACCAACATCGCAACGATGACGTATTACGTGCTGACGATTACGACCTAATCTAATCGGCGAACATCAAAGTACGTGGACACAACTTTGCAAAAATCAAACCCCGATGGTTGGGCAAGTTTGAGATCGAGCGGATGCGAACCCCGTCACACCCCGATAGCAATCCGTCTCGTTTTCCATGCCAGCAAGCTCAAGCACTAGTGGAACACCATCAAGTGATTCCCTGTCACAAATATCGCTCCTCCATTTGTACATGTACTCTGTACGGAGTACGTGTACGGCTGAATGAGGATCGAGGACATCCTTCGACATTGATGATATGGAAAAACGACCGAGTATCTGGTCAAGTGGCGCGACTACGGCACCGTGCATAACAACTGGGAGCCCCACGACAACCTCCGAGTCTTCCATCACCTAATCGATGGCTATTACAAGCCTCACCAGCTTAAATCTGCTAACGCTATGGGACGTCGCGACAAAATGAAGGGGGGAAGTGTTATACACTAGACGTACTCTACTCCCTGAACTCCTTCAGTGGGCATTTCTGTCCTTACATCTGTGGCTCAGTGTGCATCAACCTAAGGAATTATATGCCAATGAGGTTGTTTTTGCCACATGTCCCGAGTCTTGCTGTTTTGTTTCCTGAAGCTTCTTTCATATTGGAGCACTTTCAAACTGTGTCAACGTTTTGAGATTTTTCGGTTGTCTTCTCGACTACGCTAGACTTCATACAACTGCGCCTCGATGTGCTCGAACCCCCTTAACTTCTCGACAAACTTTCTAGAACCGAACACTCTCGTTGAACCAATCACGTTGCACACATCATTTAATTCAAGCTTCCAAGACCCAAGACATTCTTTATTTTGTTTTCCTGTTATCGCAGATATGTGCCCATCATATCCCACACTTGTCATGTAAGTACACCAAGTTATAATGATGAATAATCTAAGGGGCCCAGTTCCTCAGATTTTATTCTCTTCCTCGGATTATCCCTGTGAACCCCTTGTTTTCGTCTTGGCGCAACAGTTTTGACACTTCGTGTTAATGATCAATGATCTTGTGTTCCACAACTTCAGACCATGTTCTGCCCTGAATACTTTCCTCTTCCCCATTTGTCTCTTGAAATAAATGACGTTGGATGATGAGTTAAGTTTGTGCTTAATGTTAGTATTCCGGCAGGCCGGCTGTCAGAACATGGTCATGAGGGTATTACTCTTAACCCTAAATGCACGAGCAGTTAGGAGATTTCCTGAATTCAGAAAGTCGATTGCAGCGTCTTTCATCATCTGGCGTTTGAATGGTTGTCCAGCGCATTTCGTGGAGGCAGCAGTTGCTGACGGCACTGGGGTTGGACTGCATGCTGGTGCCTCGTAGCTGCGTGCTGCACCAGGCGCCACCTGTCCATGCATCCCTGCCATCCGTTTTCAGACAGGACGGAAGCGCTCTTGCTGGGGTGCAGTCGGCTTTCTAGCTGTCAAAATGTGTTTGTCGGTCAAATGTAAAATGAGCTTTGCTTACCGGCACTTTATTATGAATGCGATTGAGATATGTTCTTATGAGCCTCCTTCAAGTGGGTGACGGCTTGCATGCTGACGCCTGCCGATCACCAACGAGCGGCTTAGATCGATCTCTG
>SZWC01004564.1:36898-94064 GCA_023375785.1 Penium margaritaceum
GCGCGCGCGCGCGGGCATGGGTTAGAGTGAGTTGTTTGAAGTGGTTTCGGTCGCATTGCCTCTGTCCACGGCAGTTCATGGTGGTGCGGCTCAGCGTCATGTGTGCCACCGCGCGTGCACAACTCGCGAGGCGTGCAGTGGCACCGTCTCACCACAGAGCCAGCGCACGCCCCACGACACTGCGTGTCGCTTTTGCACGTTGCCAAGATTCTGACCGCTGAGGGGTTTGTCCGGCCACCTCTCGACAGTTCTTGTCTCGCACTGCTCAAGCTGCAAGGCGTCCTCGCAGCACACAGCAGAGGGCACGTATGTCGGTGTGCGCACACGCGCGCACGCAAAACGTAGCGTCTGCAGGCATGGCCGTGTGCATGGTGACATGCATGCGCACTTGTACATGCATGTGTACATGTACATGTATGACCACCGCTCTCACTTACAAGGCTGAGCGAGTGCCCTTGTGTACGTGTGGGCTTGGTGCAATTTGAGTGTTAGAGCGGTTCTGTCCAGCGCAATTCTTTGTCTTGTTCTGTCGCTGACCCACAGGTAGCGTTGGGCAGGAATGTGTGTCTCTAACTCTCGACGTTGGCTGCCCCCGTTGCGCTTGGCTGGCAGGTGGGACCGCAAGCCCCTGCCGCAGCCGCAGAACCGCGGCATCGTGGGGTATGGCGCACTGGCTTGCCGCCGCGCCAACATGCTCCTCACACACGTGTTCATGGGCTTTGGCCGCGACCTCAAAGGGAAGCCCGCCTCGACCTCCTCCTCGTCCACCAGCCCCACCCCTCCTTCCAGTGGAGCTTGAGAGAAGTGGAGGGGGAAGGGAAGGGCAAGGGGTGGGGGCGGGGGATAACAAAAACGAATGGGACTCAGGTTCTCTTCAGGGCTGGGCGCACAAAATGCTCTCGCGTCAGCATGCAAACTGCGTCAGCATGTTTCTGAGTCCGTGGCGGCCATTGTTCCCCAGTTGATGCCCAGGTGACTGCAGTGACTGCCCTGGGTGCTTGTGTGGCGCTTGTTTTCCAAGTCTGCGCTTGGAGCCAGTGACGACTGGCGATGCCCACACGCCACTCGTCCAAGGCAGCAGTCCACCCTCAGCATTGAGGGATCGCAATCGCACCTCTTCTAGGGCAAGAGGACAGGTGGAGTGACGGGAGAAGGGCCATGAACGTTGCCGCAGGAGACTGGAGACCCAAGTGCTGAAGGGCTACCGAGTGTACAGTCGTGCCCCACATTTGTGGCAGATGGCTTCCAGCTGAGAGGCGGCTTTTTTCTCGTTCTTTTCGTCTGGTCGATGGATGTACTCGGGAGTGGAGAAGTTCCGGGGTTTTGTAGCAATGTCTTCTCCATGCTAGCGCACAGGTGCGATATTGTTTAGATCCTTCAGTTGTCGCATTTACTGTACTCAGCTTCTGTCCCTTCGATCTGTACAGGTGTCTTCACTTGATGGAGTACAAGCAGAAATGAGTTCCTCCTATCTTGCCTGTAGAAATGGATAAATGTTGCTTCACATATCTATCATGCCATGTATCCACCCTCATCCTTTGGCTTATTACCTGATTGGCATGTCTTAAGAAATATTGAGCCAAATGCTAAGTGTGCGAACCATACAATTGGGAGAAACAGAGTCAAGGCCTGTCTACCCTCGAACATTACAGGTGGTGACAAATACGAGTGAAACGATGGGTAAAGAATTGTAAATAATTTTAAGGGCATGCAGGCCCATGCAAAAACGAACATGAGCTCTCTGTGTGAGTGCGATGCAAGACGGCAAGAATTTGGCTAAGTCTGGAACGCTGAATATAAAGAACAAGGAGAATTTACAAATGAGCCCCTAGCGGGCTTATATAAGAACGCTGGCAGCTAACCGCACCGGGCCCCGTCACCCTTGCTGAACCCAAATGAGTCAACAAGGAGAACACACTGCATACACCACGAGAGCAATGAAGGTGGTCTCCTCGAGGCACCGGAACAGCTCTCCGAGTGCCCGGGTCTCGACCACCGAGAAAACATGAGCAGTGCCAAAAAATCTCGGAATCAACGTCCAAACATCACAGACGGATTTCCGAACATCGGAAGCCCCACAATAGCCATCGGGTCTCCTTGTTGCACCGGTACAGTCAACCGGGTGCGCGGGTCTCAACCCACCGAGAAAACTCTCCTACCTCCTGACAAGCCCACATGGCTACCGGAACGCATCGACCGCGTCTCGCCGGCGCTGTCGTAGGTGCTGGAGAAGTCTCGGTGCTGTGCGGAGGCCCATCGTGTCGTCACGCCCTCCTCTGCCATATACCCCGAATGTGGGTATATCGGTAAACTAGCAGTGTNCGGGTGCGCGGGTCTCAACCCACCGAGAAAACTCTCCTACCTCCTGACAAGCCCACATGGCTACCGGAACGCATCGACCGCGTCTCGCCGGCGCTGTCGTAGGTGCTGGAGAAGTCTCGGTGCTGTGCGGAGGCCCATCGTGTCGTCACGCCCTCCTCTGCCATATACCCCGAATGTGGGTATATCGGTAAACTAGCAGTGTCGGTCGTGACGGGTGGCAGCCACACAAACCAACACTCCCCCTGGCTGACATAGGCGTCCACGCCAGAACGAATGAACGAAGGCATGGAACAACGTATGCCAAACCACAATATGCACCAGGCAATCATACATACACACCTCTGCTACTCACCTAAGGTCTCCCTAGACACTAGCACATGATACCAAGTGTCTGGATCTCGACCATGAGAGGAGGGATGCACACGTGCACAAACCAGTGTAGTGCCCATCACACACATGTCAGGCAACAAGATGGTCTCCTCGTGACACTGGCGGTACCAGGGCCCGGGTCTCGACCGCTACGAGCAATCCAACACAATAGTACCATCATCCAAACATAGGATCATGGGAGGATCTCCTCGTAATACGGGTGCAACGCACCACGTGTCCGGGTCTCGACCAACAACTCGCATGCACATGCCACACACAGTATAGCCACACACCAAGACACGCGATCACATGGTCTCCTCGCGACACTGGTACAACGCACCAAGTGTCCGGATCTCGACCAACAGGGTGCTACCATGTACATGCAGCTGTGCAGGAACGCAGCATGAGCCACATGCGGGATGCTGTAGATGCTCACAACAGAGTATGGACCTCGCCATGCATCTCCCATGACGTCGCGTCAGGTCGAGGTCCACACAACACTCCCCCTGGGCGGATGAACCTTGCAGCGATGTCCTCGATGGAGATGTTGATGTCGTAGCTGAACAGATCCTGGGCGATGCGTCATGTGCTGTGTCCAACATACAGAGATAGCTCGCCCTGTCACGTGCGAGTCGACTCCCTCCCTCAAAGACGAAGTGGTGTCTCCGGCTACGACTCCTCACGTGAATTTGCATCACCCGGGGTATACCAGTACTAGAAGAAGGAGGAGCAATGATGGGGTCGACAGGAGTGAGGATGGTGGAAGCCGAAGGCACGCTCACCTGTCCTATAACAGTGTCCCCAACGGACGTCATACTCGCAGCTCGTACAAGATCCTCCCCGGGTATAGGTGTGCCATATGCTGCTGGCGGAAGGCTCCTGCCGATAGCAGTGATGCTGCCCTCCTCTGAGAATTGCTCAAGCGCTGCCATCATCTCCCGCTGTAGCATGAGTACACGCTCGAGCAGATCAGCATAATCTGCCTCGGACATGTCGAGGTGGCCCATGTCGACCTAGTGTAGAATAAACTCTGCCTCACTGGATGCTGCACATGCAGACTGCACAACTCGTGAGTAGAGCGCCATCTGCATCTCTACTGCTGAAGACGATGGAACTGGCGCTGCTGCATCCCCCTGGGGGTCGACCAAGCTCGCAATGTGCTGAGACGCAAGAACATCGGATGCAGCTACAGGTGTCGCATCCACATCACAGTTCGTGTCTGTCATGCGAGGAGTGAGCGGTCGCATGCCGAGAGAGAAGGAGAAGGAGGAGTCGTCAGAGTCCATAGAGCATGTGGAAACGTCGTCCGTGCAGGTACTGCCACTCTCGGCGTCGATGTGATCGGTAGGGTCACCAATAGGTGAAATCAAGGGGGCAGAACTCAGCTCCTGTTGACGAGGTGACTCCATCTGCATGTATGGACCTCCTCCCGTATCCTCGACTGCCGCCGTAATGGACACAGGTGTACAGGGCTCCGGCTCAACAATGTCCGTCAAGGCGACCAACAAGCGCAGCTGGCGCTCACGCACTGTCTCGCCGGGAAGGCTGGTCGCTGCCACATGCTCAATAATGGAGTGAAGACCACCATCTGACTCCGTCATGTGTGTCGGTGCTCTGTCCTGTGCACGGGACGTAGACTCGGGGAACATGGGTGACTCCTGACGCTGAAGCTGGTGCTCGGGTAGCACGGGTGACACGGTGAAGCCTGCTGAGTCTGCAGCACGTGTCCCAATGACACCACTCAGAACTGTTGCTCTCAAGAATGCCTCAACCTCCAAAAGGCGAACCGGCTGACTTTACTCATGCACTGTGATTGCTGTCGTACTGGTGTGAATCTCGTGCGCCAACGCCCCCGGAGATCCGTGAAGGGTATCCCGATCCGGGCGGGACTCCCGTGCCACCGCCAGGCCGCTACTGGTCGGAATCGCAAGAGGTACCGCCAAGGCACACGGGACCTGCACTCCTCCTGATGCAACCTGCTGCTGCAGAATGTCCGACTACTGCCCCAGCATAGATGTCGACCTCAATGACATGCACATCCCAAGCACCCCAACATCCCCCAGACTGGTGTGAGTCTGCTGTACACTCTCCCCCAAAAGTATGGTAGATGCATCTCGATCCATACGAGACTCCTGTGCCACCCCCGGGCCTCTACTGGTCGGAGCCGCGAGTGGCACCGTCCAAGGACGCCGTGCCTGCGCCCCTGATGTTGCATGCTGGTGTGGAAGATCTAGATCCAACTTGGACGATGAAAGGCAACTCTCCACCATGAACGCCATGTCGGGGTCAAACTCCACACCATGTGTTGTCACCGTATCATCTGAGTCTGCCTGAGCTGACGCTCGGGCAGCACGGCCCGGCGCGAGTGCAGATCCTGTCGCTACTGTCACATCACGTAATGCGCGGTGACCACACTCCCCCTCGACAGGTACAGTAACGGAGGCCCAGGAGGTGGAGCATGTATCAACACTGGCGCGAGCACGCCGTGCGGAGCGCTGACGCCGACGTCGCAGAGTCACTTGACTGGAACCACTACATGAAGGCATGTCATTGCGAGATGGCGTCGTGGTCACAGAGTGAAGGATCGATAGGATGGTGGCAGCCTAGGACTCGCTGGCAGGTGGAGCTGAAGGTACACCATCCAAAGAGGAAGGAGGAGATGATGGAGGAGATGTGATCGAAGACGCCGTTGACAAACGAGTAGCAGAAGAACGCTCAGTGACAACGAGGTCACAAGGCCGCTGCACCGTCTGTTGGAGGCCGTGGATCTCGGTGAATATGCTCGCCAGAGGTCCAGCTAGGGGATCTACCAATGCCGGTAGATCCGTATGCTGTGGAGGACGCAGGCTCGGACGAGGTTGTAGCCAAGGTGGATGCCAGCCGGGATGGCGCGTCCAACAGCGACGCCAACCATGACGTCCATCACCACAGTAGTAACAAGCGAACGCGCAAGGCGCCTGCTCAGATATCTGCGCACTCATCTCATGCGCTGGACGATGGATAGGTACCGAGGGCACCTACTCCCGGTGGTAAACACCAAGCCACGGGAGAGAACGAGGCCAGTAGGTACAGTCACTCCTCGAGGTCACAGCATCCGGGTCGACAAACGTGACTAGACAGACGAGCTGCACTATCACAGCACGCCCGGAGACTACAGTCTGACGAACTGCTGCCACAAATAGAGCGAAGACTGCTCCAAGACTAGAAAGGGTGGCGGCTGCAGGTGTGGCTGCTGCTCCAAGTGGTAGACGAGCCAGCCCTCGAAGATGGTAAGACTCGAATCCGCCGTCGATCCTACGGGGTGAAGTGCGCGCAACAATTCACGGGCCCCAGGAAGACGCCGGTCCAGGACGCGTCTTGAAGCGGAGATCGCCACCGACGACCGTCCGCTGTCGGTTGAGAAGGTGAAAGTGCAAGCTGTCGCGGATCCGCCGCACTATGTTGTCGTTGACACTCCACCGCCTGATGCTGCTATTGCGGCTATGAGAGTTGCTGCTGCTGTTGTGGCGGTAGTGGTCGGAAGATCATCCCCTTTTTTATTGTTTTTTTCTTTTTTTTCTTGGCCCACGGCCACCCCCCCTTTTTTTGTGCCCTCACCCTCCAATCCTTTTTTCTTCTTCTTCATATTCTCCCCTCTGCTCGCCTTAAGCCCTCGCCTTTTTTTGTTTCTTTTTCTCTCCTTTGTTTTCCACTCGCTTTATGGCGTACCCCTTTCAACATATTTTTGTCACTCGCCGCCCCCCCTTTTCTCGATTGCCCCTACGGTGGGCTATGGGAGAAAACAAGGGGGGAGGGGGGAGGTGTCCGGCTTTTCCGGCCCTCCTCCCGTGGACGCTCGCTCGCTCGCTCGCTCGCTCGCTCTCTGAGCAAGCGAGTGAGCGAGTGGGTGTGGGGGGAGGAGGGAGCGAGGGGGGGGTCCCGTCCGCCCCTCTGATCCGGCGCCTCCATCGGTCGGCCGACGGGGCCGACAGGGCCGAGGGGGCCCACGGGGCCGACGGCCCCCCTCCGAAGGGCCCCTCGGAGGGGCTCGGCGAGGTCCTCCGAGGGCCCCGTTGAGAAGGAAAGGAAAAGGGGGGAGGGGGGTGGTGCAAACGAGGCCGATAGGCCCCTTCAGAGGGCCCCCCCCTCAAAGGGCTGCGAGGCCCTCACAGCGGCAGCAGCAGCTGTAGCGGCAGGTGCAGCTGCTATGGTTGCTGCTGTTGCTGTTGCTTCTGCTGTTGCTCTGTGCAGCAGCAGCTGCTGCTGCTTGCTGCTGCCGCCACGGCTGCTGCTACTGCACGCTGCTTTTGCTACCGCCGCTGCTGTAGTAGCTACTGTTGCTGCTGCTATATGCTGCTGCTGCTGCTCTACACAGCTGCTGCTGCTTGCTGCTGCCGCTGCGGCTGCTGCTGCTGTACACTGCTGCTTCTGCCGTAGCTGCTGCACGCTACTGTTGCTGCCGCCGCTGTTGCAGTAGCTACTACTGCTGCTCCTATATGCTACTGCTGCTGACGCTGTTGGTACAACGGCTAATGCGCTATTGCAACTACTTTCGCCGCTGCTGCTATTGCTGCACGCTCCTACTGTTGCTGTTGCACTCTACTGCTCCTGCTACCGGCGCTGCTGCTACTGCCGACGCTACTACTACTGCCGCTGCTGTTGCAGTGGCTGCTGCTGCTCTTGCTTTTGTTGTTACCGCCGCAGTCGCTATTGCTCCTTTTCGCGGCTCACCGCCCCTGTGGCATTCACTTGTAGTCGTTTCGTGCTCCCTCACGCTACTGCCGGCGTGGCGCCACGTGGCGCGTTCTCTTTGTGTTCCGCCCATTGCTCCTGCTTCTGTTGCTCACACGCCCCCTTATGCTCTGATACCAAATTGGAAATAATTTTAAGGGCATGCAGGCCCATGCAAAAACGAACATGAGCTCTCTGTGTGAGTGCGATGCAAGACGGCAAGAATTTGGCTAAGAGTGGAACGCTAAATGTAAAGAACAAGGAGAGTTTACAAATGAGCCCCTAGCTGGCTTATATAGGGGCGCCGGCAGCTAACCGCACCGGGCCCCGTTACCCCTGCTGAACCCAAATGATTCAACAGGGAGAACACACTGCATACACCAGGAGAGCAACAAAGGTGGTCTCCTCGAGGCACCGGAACAGCTCTCTGAGTGCCCGGGTCTCGACTGCCGAGAAAACATGAGCAGTGCCAAAAAATCTCAGAATCAACGTCCTGACATCACAGACGGCTTTCCAAAAATCGGAAGCCCCACAACAGCCATTGGGTCTCCTTGTCCCATCGGTACAGTCAACCGGGTGCACGGGTTTCAACCCACCGAGAAAACTCTCCTACCTCCTGACAAGCCCACATGGCTGCCGGAACGCATTGACCGCGTCTCGTCGGCGCTGTCGTAGGTGCTGGAGAAGTCTCGGTGGTGTCCGGAGGCCCGTCGTGTCGTCACGCCCTCCTCTGCCATATACCCCAAATGTGGGTATATCGGTAAAGTAGCAGTGTCGGTCGTGACGGGTGGAAGCCACACAAACCAACATAAAGAACACTCGTCCTCCTTGTGATGTGAGTCCTTTTTGTTCATAGAGTGTACACACTCAAGTGACACCTTGACTTGTCCACTAGCATGCGATACAAAAACCGCTGGTGGTCTGAAAAAAAGTGAAGCTCTTGGATAATGCATCCAATGGTTTGTGCACTGCTGGTGTCTCAGCCCAGAGTAAGAGTGGTGCCCGCTGTGCCTATCAGGATATGATTAAGAGCTCAATTGCGGTGACCAGCATAACTTGCTTCATTTATTCTTCGCAGAACATACAACCGTACACAAAATTGTGCATGCACCCACATTCGTTCATATTCGATGCGGGTTGACAGTGTTGTGGTCCTCTAACTACCTAGAACCTTCCTAGGGTATGTGTGTGAGAGCAAGCAGCCACATGACGCCATGGATGCGGCAAAGCTTGCCTTCATTAGCTCAGGCAAAACCAAGACAAGAAGTGAAAGGAGGGGGGAGCGAGACTTAGTAAACCGGTGAGTGTGCACTCGCCATGGGCATCACACCCAAGCGAGCCACACCGCCACCTAGGGGTCGAGCCCGACCACTCGGCATAAAACCGAACGGCGGCTACTCACCAATGCACGGGTAAACCTGGCATGGTGGCCCCCTAAGGATCAGCACCCGGGAAATGCAGCTCCCCCACAAAACACTCAAGGCAAGCAAACATGATGCAGAGCACGGTAGTAAGAGTGTACGGGCTCTAGCATCTCCCACAAGAGATGAGAATCAAGTCATGGCCACGCAAGCGTTAGAGAGCACTCCTGGATGAGGGACGCCATAGATGGCAGCCACGGTAGGCTCATTTGACGTCTTCCCAGGTGAGGCCATGTCAAGTTAATCTGTACATGTGTGTGCATGAAGGAGGAGACAAGAGGGCAGAGAGATGTGAGTGGCTGACGAACTTCAACACTCCCCCATGACCCGCAGGCAGTCACCCCACACACATACAATCTGAAGAGAACGAGATGAACAAAGAGGATAGATAGATGGATGCACTCAACCAGGGTCATGTGGACAGATGAGACCAACTGCATGGACAACACTTTTGAATACGTTCTGACTGAGTGCTTTTGTGAGGAAGCCTACTCTCTGAGAACGTGTGTCCATCCATGCAACTTGGACAATGCCAGCGGCGATGCACTCACATACAAATTGATGCTCCACATTAATGTGCTTAGTGCGTGAATGATGCATGCCACTATTCTCGGTAATGGCCTTGGTGCTTTGATTATCACAGCGCAGAGTGATGCAACAAATGGGGACACGACACAGCCGGACAACCTCACACGTGCCTGCGCCAAGTGCCACATACTTAGCCTCAGCTGTGCTGCGGGCAACACATCCCTGTTTGCCATTTTTCCATGAAACAACATTTCTACCAATCATGAAGATGTACAGTGTACGACTGCGTGCATGAGAGTCATGCGCCCAGTCACTGTCAGTGAAGCTGTCAACCACGAGAGATGGTTGTGCACGAAAGTAGAGACAGACACGTGGTGTGGAGAGGACATAGTGGACAACTCGCAGGGCAGCTTCCAAATGCCGCTCGCGTGGACATTGAGAGAACTGAGACATGAAGTTGACCGCGAAGGCCAGATCAGCACGGGTGGTGGTGGTGAGGTACATCAGTGACCCTATGACTCGAAGATAGTCAATCACGTCAACTGTCTCCCCCAGCTTTGAGAGGTCTAAGGACTTTAGCAGTGACTGTCCAGTGGGTGTAATGGGTGTAGAGGCGGTGGGAGTGACAGTGAGGAGTGAGTTGAAACGCTCCCCCAGGCTACGGACATACGCAGCCTGGTGCACATGCAGAGTGCGGCGTGCGCGGTCCCGCTCGAGCTCCATGCCCAAGAAGACACAGGCCGGGCCCAAATTCTTCATTTTGTAGGCTGCCTCGAGAAGAGACTTAGCGGCAGCGACTATAGAAGTGTTGGGGGATGCAATGAGAAGATCATCCACGTTCACCAGGATGGCAACCAACGGTTGTGAAGGGGGACTGAGAAATAGAGCAAGGTCCATTGGACTTCTCCTGAAGCCTCTTTTCTCCAGAGTTGCCGTAATCTCCTGATTCCAACAACGAGGGGATTGCTTGAGCCCATAGAGCGCCTTGCGCAGTCGCCACACACGGTTTGTACCATCCGAGAAACCGGGTGGCTGCACCATGTAGATCTTCTCATCCAACTTGTTGTGCAAGAAGGCATTGTTGACGTCCATTTGCTCTAGTTCCCAATCACGCTGGGCAACTAGACTGAGCAATGCTCTGGCAGTGGTGTAGCGACCAACTGGTGCGAACGTTTTGTCAAATTCCACACCAAGAATGTGGGAGAACCCCTTTGCCGTGAGACGTTCTTTGTACCGTTCAACAGTCTTGTCTGGGTTGAGCTTGCGACGATATACCCACTTGGCCGCGACAGCTTTGCGGTCTGGGGGTAGATCTACCAGTTCATACACACGGTGGTCTGATAGTGCGTCAAGCTCAGCCTTCATGGCCTGCTCCCACAGGGGGGAGTCAGTGGCTGCACTCGCTGCCTGCACAGTCAAAGGTTAAGGTGGAAGAGGAGAGAGACCGGCAGTGGCAAAGCACAAGGCAACATACCCCGCGACAGACGACGAGAGGGCGGAGTGAAACTCCTGCTCCACGAGTGAGTACCCAAGGGCAATGCTGGGGTGCACAATGGAAGGAGCAGTAGACAGACCAGTGGTAACAAGCCCAACTGCACAAAGACCAGGATCACCGGAAACGATAGGGTGAGACTGGGAGGGGAGAGCACGGAGACAACCTCCACGTGTGTAGGGTGACATAGGGGGAACTGACCGTGTAGAGGTAGATTGGATTGTTGAGGGAGTAGGAGATGTGCAGGTAGGGTGTGCGGGAGAGACTGGGTGCACAGAAGCGGCAAGAGAGGTAAGGTGTGCAGTGACAGCGGGAGAGGCTGGGTGCACAGTAGTGGTAGGAGAGGTAGGGTGTGCAGCGGTAGCAGGAGAGACTGGGTGCACAGAAGCGGCAGGAGAGGTAGGGTGTGCAGCGACAACGGAGAGGCTGGGTGTATAGTAGTGGTAGGAGAGCTAGGGTGTGCAGCGACAACAGGAGAGACTAGGTGCATAGGAGCGGGAGGAGAGGAAGGAGGAGGAACCGAGGGACAGGCGGAGGGGAGAGATGAGACCCCAGACGGGGTAGCAAGACCACCCCCACCCTAAGAGAGTGGAGAGAGGGACTCCGTGAAGCTAGAGGCGTCCCGTTCAAACAAGTGTTCGAAGAACATGGCATCCCGAGACTCAATGATGCGACTGCGGGAGGGATCCCAAAAGTGCCAAGCTTAGGAGAAGGGGGAGACACCAAGAAAGATACACAGGCGACCGCGAGGGGATAGTTTACCATCTCGGTGGTCAACCGGGAGCTAGACACAGATAAGACACCCCCAGATGCGGGCAAGGCGCAGGTCGGCGCGCCGACCCGTCCAGTGTTCGAAGGGAGTGACTGTGTGAGGGAGTGGACCATGAGGGACTCTGTTCCAAACCCACGTCATGTAGGACATGGCTTCAAAGGCAAACAGAGAGGGTTGACCACAGGCAGAAAGGAGGACGCGCACACCATCAGCAAGGGTTCGATTCCAGCGCTCAGATACTCCGTTTTTTTGGGGCGTATAGGGCGCGGTGCATTCAATGCGGACACTACGAGACTCAAGAAAACAGGACGTGGGACCAAGGAACTCACCCCTGCGGTCACTACAAAACACACGCAGGGGGCGAAGGCAGGCACATTTGGCCTGTGGAAGCCATGCTTCAATGACGTCACTGATATCACTTTTGTGACGAAGAGCAAAGACCTAGCGGTACCGGGAGAAGTCATCAGTCAGACAGAGAACATAACGACCCAAACCGCCAAGGAAAGTGTGAGGAAGAGGACCCATGACATCAGCATGAACAAGGTCAAGAGGGTGAGAAGAGGTGGACTCAAAGGTGGAGAAAGGAGACCGGTGCATCTTGCCAGACGCACAGTCGAGACAGCTTGACAAGCAGGGGGGCGCAAAGGTGGCTGTGTCAAGCCCTACAGCAGTCTGAAGGCAAAGGAGACGCTGAATGGCGGCAGTGTGAATGTGGCACAACCGACGATGCAGGAGATCAACAAGGGCAAGAGACAAAGAGGGTGCCACATGAACAAGAGCAAAGGCAGTGGAAGACAAGGGAAGGGACAGAGGCACATGGAAGACACGGTCACAGCGCAGACCGCGGAGAATAACACAGCCAGACGAACGGTGAGAGATAGAGGCAAGGCCACGGCTGGACGAGAAGTCCATGCCCTGATCGTCGAGAGTGGTCACAAAGAGCAGACTGACCTCAAGATCAGGGACGTAAAACACATCAAGAAGATAGACGGTGCCACCAGGACCAACGAACTTGACGACACCAACGCCGTGGACCGGGAGGTGCTGGCCGGAGCCAGTGCGGATAGAGAGAACAGAACCAAAGGGGCCGAGGGAGACAAAAGAGGAATGGCATGAGGTCATGTAATGGGTGGCCCCAGAATCAATGATCCAGAGGCCAGGTGTCGCACGAGTGGTAGGAAGGACAAGACAAACGGCAACAGTGCCACGGAGAGACTGAGGAGAGGAGGTGCCAAGACAAGTGGGGAATGTGTGAGACTGCCAATCCTCAATCCAATCACAAGCGTCCGGCAAGTCTCCCTGCACACCCCCAGAAGCTGCATCCCGGAGGGTGGTGTCAGACTCATAACAGAGACATGACACAGGCCACTCACACTCTCACCTCCCTGAGAGCGAAGGTCAAGAAGTTCAGCAAGACGACGCTCAAGGACACGCTCCTCGTCACGGCGATCAGAGGAGCGATCAGAGGAGCGGTCGGAGGAGCGGTCGGAAAGATGGCCCTCATCACGTGTCAAAGAGGGTGCCAAGTAGTGCGCGGATGGAGGACCGTAATAGGGAGGTGGAATCCAACTCCAAGGACTGGGAGGTGAGGGAGATGGGTGGAGAGGTGCGAATGTCGTGGAAAGGGTAGAGGTTGAGGTGGAAGAGGAAGGAGATGCGTTTGTCACTGTCGTAGTTGCGGAAGAGGGGGTGGCCCCGGTGCGTGCCCAATGGGCACGCATGGAAGAGGTCAGGCGAGCATCATCACGGGGGGCCGGACACTTGGGTGCAGAGTGTCCAGGAGTACCGCAGTTCCATTAAGTGACATCAGTGTTGGCAATGGTGCTAGAAGGGGGCTTACCACCTCGGCCACCCCCACGCCCTTTGCTACCACCACGGCCACCGCCGCGGTTTGAGCCACCACCCCCACTACGAGAAGCTGCCTGTGCGGAGTGAGCCGCAGCTGGGGCAGAGAAGGACGAGGAGGGAGTGGCAGCTGAAGAAGAAGGGGAGGAGATGGTCACTACAGCAAGAGCAGCACGATGCATGCGCTTGTTCTGGAGGTTGTTCCACCAATCAGTAACGCGGGTGGCAGTGAAGTCATAGAGTGGCCCAATCCTTGGGGGTGTGTCCGCAGGGAGTGGTGCAAAAGCAAGGCGCTCAAGCTCTGCCTGTGAGATGTGTAGGTAAAGATATGGGAGTTCACAGATTAATCCAGTAACAATCGACAAGCAGATAGACAGGGACCCAGGGACGGCCTTGCCGAGGTCGCGCAGCAAGCGTAGGCTCCTTGCCCAGTACTCGTCGGCTGTCTCATCAGCCCGCATGTGCAAAGTGTTGAACTGCATGGTAAGAGCACTCTGGGCCGCATGCCCGGTGATAGTTTTGCGGCAACGAATGAGAGAGTATGCACCGACGGGGTCTGCAATGGTGCCGCGGGTGGGGTCTGCGTTGTCCGTACCAATGTCGTCAAGTAGGCTCTCAGGTCCAGCGATGATGAGCGCGCGAACAGCACAAGCGGCCTCCGTTGGTTGGGGAACAAACGGTGCCTTTGGAGGGAAGTAGTACTCCCACAAGAGTTCCCCTTCGGCCCATGCGCTGAAGCGGGTCTCCGAGGAGGTAAAGGTGAGCTGAGGTGGTGGTGTCTCAAAGTCTTTCTGGCGTGTGGGAAGAAGCACCCGAGCTAAGGCAGCTGCTGATAGAGAGGGTGAGGAGGAGTTGGGAACAGCACCAATGGGTAGCATGGAGGAGTCAGGAGATTTTGTATCGTTAACAGGAAGTACAGCAGCAAGGGCAGGTACTGTCCGTAGACGCTCAATGACGAGAGTCGCTACTGTGGTGGCTAACTCATGTTGTGCCTCACTAATCCTGTGTAGTTCATCCTCAGCCTTGCGGCGTGCTGCCTGTACCTCACTAAGAGCGGCTTGAAGAGCCTCTATTGTCTCCTCTGGTCCTGGCATGATGAGAGCGTGCAGGAAGAGAAAGCAAGGAGTGATGTGTCAATGTAAAGAATGCAGGAAAAAGGAAAATCCTCACCAAGCTAGTGGCGGGGCAGCAGAAGGAAGAGAGGAGCCACCATTGCTGCAGCTAAGGAGAATAGGATCGCGACCCACCCTGCGACTGCAACAGTGAGGCAGAGTAGTCCAGTGACTGTAGCCCCCGCCACAGCTAATGGTGATGCAACCAAGACGCCGGTGGTGACATGTTTCGTCAGCTCCCGCTGAGTACCGGTGGGAATCAATGCTGCAGATGTAGTAGAAGCGCGAATGGAGCCGACAGCTCCTGCATTGGAGTCGGCGATGGATGATGCAGCAGTGGCAACAGAGGCTGTAGTAGTGGTGATTTGAGTGGTAATGTTGGCTGCTGCTGCAGCAAGTAGAGTGAGTGAGGATGCTTTGTGGGTGTAGGCCTCGGCTGCGCGACCCACCGCTGTCTGAGTAGGTGCCCTGCACGCATGAGCAGTGGCAGAAAAAGTTGTTGTGGCTCCTACTGCAGCGTCTAGGATGGCCCTTGCTAGACCGATGGAGTCAGTGTGGACTAGGAGAACGGGGATCACACGAGGAATCTCGGGAGTCTGCGCCGATTCAGCAGCTGCGGCTGTAGCAGGTGCGGGAGTTGATGTAGTGTTGAATGCAGATGCTGCGCTAGATGACTGTGGTTCTGCGGGTGGTTGCATGGTTGGACGACGAGGTGGAGACGGAGGCAGGTCGTTGGCTGAGTACACCTGGCGGTTGATCTCCTCTTCTTGTGCTACCGCCTCTCTCTCGTCCAATTCGGCCAGTTCCTTGTGCCAGTAGGAAGAGTCGAGCATGCGGTACCATAAAGGTGTATCAGTGTCAGGAAGGGAAGGAGAATCAAAGTCACGAGGGTCCTCCCACTCGTGGTCCGTGTGGTGCGGGGCTATTTGAGGAGAATCGAGCACCTCGTCTGGGGGACAGTCAAAAGGTTATGAATTCAGTGTGGCCACTTGAAGAAGTCTGAGGACAGCAAAGTGCGGCAGAGGGCAGCAAGCAGCTGAGAACAGCCGAGAGTGCGGCTGAGAGCGGTCCTAGGCAATTGGACACAAATGCGGGACTAGATTGGCCACGGTTTGCCGAGGATGGTCAAAAGAGGGGTTCAGAGCGACTAAGAGTAGTCGCAGGCAGCTGCGAGCAGTTGGGGGCTCAGATCAGCCAAGGGGTGCTGACGGCAGCTAAGAATGACCGAGAGCAGTGCGATGAGCGGTCAAAAGTGGCCAAGAGTGACCAAAAGTCCCCTGGGCTTTCAGAAGGCAGCTGGAGGAGTGAAGAAGGAGCCGAAGTCCGCGGGTGTGGAAATGGCCTCGTGGAATTGCCACTCAAGGGGCTCAGATGAGCACCACGACACTGTGGTGTTGCTCAGTGCTAAGGGAGTGTGCAGTGAAGAACCATTACTGCGGTGAAGTCGAGCAGCCAAGAGGGGCCACGGATATGTGAGTTGCACCGAGGCTAATGACCAGGATCGATGAGTTGTGGGCAAAGAGGCTCACGTGCTCTGATACCAGTAATTACCTAGAACCTTCTTAGGGTATGTGTGTGAGAGCAAGCAGCCACATGACGCCATGGATGCGGCAAAGCTTGCCTTCATTAGCTCAGGTAAAACCAAGACAAGAAGTGAAAGGAGGGGGGAGCGAGACTTAGTAAACCGGTGAGTGTGCACTCGCCACGGGCATCACACCCAAGCAAGCCACACTGACACCCGGGGGTCGAGCCCGACCGCTCGGCATAAAACCGAACAGCGGCTACTCACCAATGCACGGGTAAACCCGGCATGGTGGCCACCTAAGGATCAGCACCCGGGAAATGCAGCTTCCCCATAAAACACTCAAGGCAAGCAAACATGATGCAGAGCACGGCAGTAAGAGTGTACGGGCTCTAGCATCTCTCATAAGAGATGAGAATCAAGTCATGGCCATGCAAGCGTTAGAGAGCACTCCTAGATGAGGGATGCCACAGATGGCAGCCACGGTAGGCTCGTTTGACGTCTTCCCAGGTGAGGCCATGTCAAGTTAATCTGTACATGTGTGTGCATGGAGGAGGAGACAAGAGGGCAGAGAGATGTGAGTGGTTGACGAACTTCAATAGTTCCTGCATGCTTGGACAAGTTATGGCTTGGAGAGGTCGGGTTGCTATCTTGCGGGACCACAGGAACGCTTTACTCCGGCGTGTGAGAAACCACCCGTGGCTTGTTGCCGGCCGATTCGATGTGATCCGGGGGTGGCATTCTGGCCCCGCGCAATCCAGCATGGGTTGCCTTGTCAACTGGCCCCCATCACCTCGCTAGCCTGTGACTCGATTCACTCACCGTAGTGACTCTCGATACCTTTTCTCTATGGATGATTGCTCCATTCCATGGCACCGTGTGTGCTCCTCCCTAATGCTCTCATGCTTGAACACACAGCCTAGCGTAGCAGTTACTAATGTCTATCGGTATCAAAGTAGGAAAGCGAGGCTTCCTTGCAAAACTAAGGGAGTCCCTCCATGATCCTCGGACACCTGCAACCACTGCCACCGTCTTCCTCGTGCGCATTTCCATAGTAGCCATGGCAACTACAGCAGCACGAGCAGGAGTGTTGGTTTGTGTGGCTTCTACCCGTCACGACTGATGCCGGTGGATTATTGATATACCCACGTTGGTGGTATATGGTACAGGAGGGCATGACGACACGGCGGGCCTCCAGAATACACCGAGACTGCTCCAACATCTACGACACCTACGCCAGCGAGACGCGGTCGATGCGTTCCGGCAGGCCTGTGGGCTTTTTAGGAGGTACGAGAGTTTTCTCGGTGGGTTGAGACACGCGCACCCGGCGGACTGTACTAGTGCGACAGGGACACCTATTATGCTTTGTTGTGTCCTCCCGGCTTGTGTACTTAGGTGTGCAGATGAATGACGGTGAGACTTGACGCCGTTGGAGTGTCTTCTGGTGGAGCCGACGCACGCTATTCGCTGGAGCCTCCTCCCTGCGTCAACGTACTCAGCTCCATCGCCCGGCCTCCTTGGCGGTCGAGCCGCCGGCGGTCACTGCCACTGCATAGGGTGTCTGCGTGCATGTAGTGCTTGATGTGACTATGCTATTGCGTCTGTAGCGTCATGCTCTGCCCAGGGTCCATGATTCATCATGCGTGGCACTGTTTGGCACAGTGGACCACTGTAGGCAGTGCCTGGGTTCGGAAAATCATAACTCTTGGCTACTTTTTTTCTAGCTCTTTCTGACTGCATGACTGCGTTAGCAGCATCGGTATTATAGTATGGCCCAGTTTTCAAGCAAAACGTACGTCGCCCGGGTTTTGGGCTGTCAACCGTCTGGCAGGGCTCACCGAGAAAACCCTGCCTGCCAGAAAATAGGTCTAGGACTGTTTTCTGATTGGGTGGTTAGCTGAGTAACAAGCTCTACAGAGCTGGGGGGGAGCTAGAACTTGGAGGGGTCTCCCGTTGTTGTTCATTCTTCACTCCTAATCAGTTACTTCCAGTTTTCAGCTGCCTTCTGATGCTAACACTGGCACGCGCACTTCTGAGTACCAAACCCAGAGCATCCAGACTTAGCCTCTAGAGGAGCAGACTAAGGGGGCAGGGAACTTAAGCAACGAGCATGGAAGCCCACACGCTCCATCAACAACGCTGCTGCCCCAACCTGATGTTTAGTATTTCCGACTTGGTACCATAGCCAGAGCATAGCAACAGCAGCAGAAGACTGGCGTACAAGTGTCAGACAACGTCGACGAACCTCCATACGCACTAGTGCATGGGAAATGCTGTTGGATCTTTTTCGGCAGCATTGACCAGCCCGATGGTGGCGTCAAGATTTTCTCCACGGCCGGTGGGCAAGTGGAAATGCTGCCAAATGTTTTTGGCAGCACTGACCCCCACGCGTTACGCGAGGAGGTGAGCGGCTAGCGACGTCAGGCATCGCGACGACAACGCACGTCGACCAGGTGTGATCGTCCTGCAAATAGCAACAACGGCGGAAGCTTGGAGCAACAGCGAGCAGTGGCAGTACCAGCCAGCAGCATCAGTGCACAGCAGCAGCAGCAGCTTGCGACAGCTAGTAGTAGCAGCAGCCCACAGCAGCAAGCAGCAAGCAGCAGCAGTAGCCAACGGGAGCAGTGTTAGTAGCACGCAGCAGCCAGCAACGAGCAAGTGTACTAGTAGCAACCGGTTGCAGCAATAGCTGTAGTCAACAGCAGCCAGCAGCAGCCTACAACAACCAGCAGCAGCAGCTGCAACAGCAGCCAGCCGCAGCCCATTGTAGTAGCAGCTGCAGCTCACAATAGCAACGGTTGCAGTTGCAGCTGCTCGCAGTCCGGTGCCCGCGGTGAGCTGCGAGCTGCGAGCAGCGGGCTTGCTGCTCGCGGCCCGCAGCAACTAGCGGGCAGCGAGTAGCGAGCTCGCTGCTCGCTGCTCCCGGCTCGTAGCAAGCAATGAGCTCACTGTGCAACCAGAAAAATAAAACGGAAAAGAATCCCCCACCCCACAGATGATATTGTAGATGTTACTGCTGCTGCCATCACGACCACTACAGCAGCCACGGCAGCCACAGCAGCACGCAGCAGCACAGGAGCCATAGCAACAACGGCTGCTGCAGCCGCAACCACAGTAGCAGCAGCGGTAGTAGCAACAACGTTAGTAATAACAGTAGCAGCAGCAGCTGTAGCAGGAGCATCAGCAACAACAACAGTAGCAGCAGCAATAGCAGCTGCTGTAGCTATAGCAACTCCAGCTAACCCCCTGTTGCGGACGCAGCAGTGGCTTCAACAAAAGCCACTACAGACATCAACAACGTTTCAGCTGACTTCATTGCTGATGTCACTACTCACGTCATCAACAAAAAAACACAAAGAAAGGTCAAACAAAGGGGGCCAAACAACAGGCCACTACCCTAGTGGGGAGGGGTCCTCCTCTAGTGGGGGGACCCCTCGTCCCCCTTTTTTGCAACAGTTGTTGCAGCTGTGGTAGCAGTAGTAGTAGCAATAGTAGCAATAACAGCAGCAGTAGTAGAAGTAGCAGCAGCGGTAGCAACAGCAGGAGCAGTAGTAGCAAGAGGAACGGCAGTAGTAGTAGTAGGAGCAGGAGCAGCAGCAACAACAAGAGCACCAACAACAGCAACAGCGCCAACACCATGCAGCCTTTTTCATCAGTCCCTCCAACAGGACAGATCCGCTCACCGCTCTGCGCCAGCAGCTTGCAACGTTGACACGGCAGCTAACGACACTACAACTGCCACCATCCCCACCGTTGTAGTAGTCACAATAGCAGCATCAATAGCTACCACCGCCATAGCAGCATCAGCAGCTGTCGCAGCAGGATCAACAGCTGTAACAGCAGCATCAGCAGCCGCCAATGTTGCAGCAGCAGCCGTCCCCACAACAGCGGCAACAATGTCAGCAAGCGACGTTCGCTCCAACATGTTACGCGAGCCCTGCGATTTCCTTCACCACGTAATACTTGGCATGTTAACACACCCTACGCCAACAACAGACGGTGACGTCAAACCTAGGCCCCACTCTGGGTACCGGCCGTTGGCCAAAGGATTTTGAAATTCCACCGCCATTGCTTCAAGCTGGCGACTAATTCCAGAGCTGGTAACTCAGCTTCCGGATCTGGGCACAAGGCGAGGGCCTATGGCCTTACTATGTCCTGCCCTTCGACTCCACCCAGGCCGACCAGGTCTACGACGCCAGCTACACCGTGCGTGCTCTTGTCCCCGTCGCCTCTCCAGCCACACGCCTTGCCCTTGAGCCCTTCCTCGATGACCTGACCACCGGAGCCCTCTCTCACCCAGCAACAGCCTGGCACGTACTCAAGCGCCCTCATCACCTGTCCAGTGATGCTGAGACCAGCCGCCTTCTGCGGGAGTTCAACTGGGAGACCAAGATGGTCACCTCCTATTGGCAGCGCGCAGAGGACATACTCCGCCGCCTTGGAGATGCCGCGCCATCCCCCCTCTCTGCGCTCCTGACCATCAAGCGGGGCGCCACCTACTCCTTCTCCGACGTCTTCGTCCACTACTCCCAAAACGTTCTTGTCGCGATGCCTGCCTAGGTACTCTTATGCCCTGGGAGTACGGGCTTTTCCTCCGCATTGAGGAAGCTCGTCAGGAGTCGCACTTCCATCGCACGGAGTCCCTTGCCTCTCCTGCCGTCACCTCTCTTGTCGTCGCCTCAGTGATTGTTGCCGCCCTAGTAGAAGCGGCATCTTTCGATGCCCCCTCGTCCGGAAAGAAGAAAAATAAGAATGGCACTAAAAACAAAGGGACTCAGCAGCAGACCAGCAGATCAGGGAGCACCAACCTCGTCTGCCACAACTGTGGCCAGACAGGGCACTCGTGGTACACGTTTCCGCTCCCAACTGACGAGGCTTGTGTCATCGCCACCATGCGTCGCCAGCGCAAGTGACGCCTTGCCACCAACGTCGTGATCGTCGCTGCTCTTGTCGCATCCGCGCCACTCGTGACGGCCTCACCTCAGCTTCCTCCACAGCCGTCCATGCCCGTTGCTCCGTTTGCGGCTCCTTCCTTTCCTTTCCCGGACTCCGGCACAATCACACCGCACTCGGTCTACTCCGTCGGACCCTCTGCCCGTGAGCGCCAGCTGGAGCTTTATTGCCTTCCAGCTCGGCCTTCCTCGTCCTCCTTCCCAGGGAAGTGCAAGTTGCGTAGTCGCCATTCCCTCCTCGCCCTGCATGACCGAGTCACTGCTGCGATCATGTCTTATATCGCCGTCCGTCCCGTCCTCTCTTGTGCCCTCTCCCCCCGCTCCTCTTCAAGAAGATGTCGCCTGGCTAGATGACTGCCACTCGCAGTTTGCACCTCCGTCTACTTCGTCAGCGTCGTTTGCCCATTTCCATGTGATTGTCAGCAACCTGGCCTCACCGGTCCAGGATCCGTCAGAGACCTGGATCATCAAAATCAGGGCCACTCATCACATGACGGCTTCGCGCGAGGCCTTCAGTGTTCTTGGTCCGGTCACTGATGTCACCGGGGTTCGGACAGGATCTGGCCAGGTATTGCCTGTTTGTGATATCAGCGTCGTTCGTGTCCGTGGTCTAGTGGGTGATGTCTTCTTGACTGATGTTCTCTTCATCCATGACCTTGAGCTTAGCCTCCTTTCTGTCACCTCCCTTGATCGCATGAGCAGGGACATTTTGCATTCACGTGGGGTGGGCACTGTGTTGTGGTGTCCGTCTGATCATGTCCATGTGCATACCACCGCCCACGGCAACTTGTGGCATGTACTGCGCCTTTCCACTCCCACCTCTGTCTCCTCCTCGTCGACTGACACAAGCCACGTGTTCATCACCAGCACTTTGTCTCCATAGCACACGCTCTCCTGCATCGCCGCCTCTATCACGTCCACTCTATCGCTGTTGATAGCATACTTAGCACACAACCAGCCACGGGTCTTGACTCAACGTCCTTTTCTTTGTGGTGTTCCACTGAGTGCATGAATTGCGCTCAAGGCAAGATGCACCGTTCCACCAACTCCCTCTCTGCCTCTCAAGTGTCCACCCTGCTCAACCTCGTTCACTCTGATGTCATGGGTCCTCTCCCGACAGCGTCCATTGACGAGCACGGTTGTCACGTTCTGACCCTTACCCACGACTACTCTCACTATTGTTGGGTCTTCTACCTGAGGGAGAAAAGCAACGTTGATCCCACCATTCGAGACTCACTTCTCTGTGCTGAACACGAGTGTGGTCACTCCCTTCGCAGCTTCTGCTCTGATCCCGGGGGTGAGTTTCTGCGGGAGACCACCCATTTCCCTGCCTCCCGTTGTGTCCATCATGAGACGTCGGCGCCTTACACGCCAGCCCATAACAGCATCTCTCTGGAACCGCACCCTAGTCGACGCCGTCCGCACCATGCGTGTCGAATCCGGTATCTCTGACGGCTTCTACTTCGAGGCCATGACCTACATGACGTGGGTCTGGAACCGGATTACCCATGGACCCATTCCTCGTCAGTCCATCCCATACCAGCACTGGTGTGGAGAATGCACCAACCTACGTCCAGCTCGTGTCTGGGGCTGCGTAGCCATTGTGTGGTTGCCTGCCTCGCACCAGGGTGATAAGCTCGAGCCTCGCGGTCGCCCGTGTAGCTTCCTAGGCATCTCCCGTCAGTCGATGGCCAAGGGTTTTTGGGATCCCACTCGACGCTGCATCCTCGAGTCCCACGATACCCTCTTCTTTGAGGACCTATTTCCCCACAACCTTGTTCGCTCCACCGTGTTGATGTTCCTCCCGTTGCATGGGGGAGTGGTGGTTCCGTCCTCCATCCTATCGCATCCGGGCGTTTCATCGTCTATGCCCACGGGCTCACCTTCGTCGGCTGTCCCTTCCGAGTCCGCCAGCCCCTCTGGACCGGCTTCCCCGTCCGTGCCCGCCAGCCCCTCAGGGTTGGCTACCCCGTCCGTATCCGCCAGTCCCTCAGGGCCAGCTGCCCCGTTTGTGTCCGCAGGCCCCTCAGGGCCGGCTGCCCCATCCGTGTCCCCGAGCCCCTCACGGCCGGCTGCCCCGTTCGAGTCTGCCAACCCCTCAGGTCCGGCTGCCCTGCCCGTGTCCCCTAGCCCCTCAGGGCCAATTGCCCCGTCCGAGTCTACCAGCCCCTCAGGACCGGCTACCCCACCGTGCCTGCCAGCCCCTCAGAGCCGGCTGCTCGATCTGTGTCTAGCGGCCCCTCAGGGCCGGCTGGCTCGTCCATATTGGCGCATTGCACACGTGGTCCGGGCGAGAGCCTCAGACCCAGGCGGACAGTTAGCACTCAGGCCACCTCCGCACGTCCTCTCACCCCATGACCCCCTATCATTTTACGAGGATCCTTATCTCATGTCAGATGTGGTGGAGACAAGGATCCACTCCCACGGTCCTGAGTGGGGACCTCGGCACCAAGGCACTCGACTTGGCCACACTGTCTGTCATTGCCGACCTACATCCAGAGTCAGCTCTCGGCTTCGTCCTGCTCCATCAGGAACACCGGTCTGCCGTTGCACATGCACTCACGTGGATGCCACACGGGCACGGGATGCGCATGTCCTCACAATCTGCCCCACCGAGCGACCACAGGATCCAGCCACCCTGTGTGAGGCTCGGGCATCTCCCGAGACTGCTCACTGAGAAGCGGCATGTGCCGACAAGCAAGCTACCATTCGGCAACATCACGTCTATGAGCTCGTCAACCTTCCCCCGGGCCACTAGGCCATCAGCGCCAAGTGGGTTCTCCGGCAAAAGTGGAAGCCCGACGCGTCTCTGGACAAGTACAAGGCCCGTCTCATGGCCAAGGGGTTTCCACCGGTCCCTGGCTATGGCCAGATCTTCGTCCTGGTTGGTCGGTTCTCCACCAGCCGGGCGTTGTTCAGCCTCGTCGCCCAACATGGGTGGGAACTACATCAGATGGATGTGAGCAATGCCTTCCTCCATGGCTCACTGGAGGGCGAGGAGCTCTACATGATGCAGCCTCCAGTCTTTGACGACGGCTTTGGCAAGGTCTGAGAGCTGCAGAAGGCCCTCTATGGCTTGAAGCAGTCACCGAGAGGGCCTTCTACCGACACAGATCGGTAGAGTTGCGAAGGAGGCTACCGCTAAGAAGCGTACAACTGATCTCTTGGAACCAAGAGATCAGTTGTACGCTTCTTAGCGGTAGCCTCCTTCGCAACTCTACCGATCCCGCGCTATTCATTAGCCCACGAGGTCGGACACTCGTCGCTGTCTTGATCTATGTCAACGACCTGCTCATCGCATCACCGGATGCAGCTCCCATCCAACGGGTCAAGGACCTTTTGCACGCTACCTACCAGATGAAGGACCTCGGGCCAGTGCGAGTCTTTTTGGGCATGGAGCTTCAGCATGATCGCTCAACGGGCATATTGCATGTCCATCAGGGCGCCTACGTCCATACCCTGTTCGGGCACTTCGCTCAGGACTTGCCCCTCATGCCGAGAGTATCCTAACCCATGTCGCTTGAAGGTCAAGCGATGCTCAAGAGCTCTGATCCAGCAGTTGTGGGGGAGCAGGTAGACGTGACCGCGTATTTGCACGTCATCGGGTCACTGATGTTCGTGGCGATGATGAGGCGTCTAGAAATCGCGTTCGCCGTCAAACTTTTGGCTCAGTTCTCTCTAGAGCCGCATCACCTCCACTTTGAGGCCACGATCCAAGTACTTCGCTGTATCGTCTCGACTCCACTACAAGGTCTCATGTTCTGTTGACAGCCGTCTATTGTCACGGTGGACTGCACCGACAGTGACTGGGCCGGCAGTCCAGGCCGTAAGAGCCACACAGGCTGGATCTTTCTCATTGGAAGCACGGCGGTGTCCTGGTGCGGTGGCACGCAGGGGTGTATTGCACGCAGCACTGCTAAGGCGGAGTACGTAGCCCTTGGTTCAGGAGCATGTGGCTACGTTGTCTGTTGTCCCAGTTCCGTCAGTTCGTCGTATCCATCACGTTGCATTGTGACAATGAGAGTGCCATGGCCATCGCCAAAAATGGCATCGTGCATCACACACGTATAAAGGACAACAATGTTGAGTATCACTATGTACATTTGTTGTTGCATGACAGCATCATCAGCATTGTGTGGGTTGAGACAGCACGGCAGTTGGCTGACTTCCTGATCAAGGGAGTGCAGCACGACTCATTCAAGAAGGCTGTGAGTTCAGTCGGCTTACGTCTCTACCTGCCCTGGGGAAGTTTATCTGTTGAATGTGACGCTGCCCTCCCATGTACACTGCGCCGGTGAGTCATGGGAGAGTGTTGGTTTTCCCGCGTCTCTTATAATGCTCGGCGTGCAGATGACTAACGGCAAGACTTGACACCGCTAGAGTGTCGTCCGACACAAGCTGAGGCTTACACGCAGTTCGCTTGAGCCTCCTCCCTACTTCAACGTGCTCAGCTCCATCGTCCGGCCTCCATGGCGGTTGAGCCACCGGCGGTCACTGCCACCGTAGAGGCTATTTGCGTGCATCGAGCGCTGGATCTGACTTTCCTATTGTGTCGGTAGTGTCATGCTCTGCCCAGGGTTCATCTTTCATGTTGCATGGCATTGTTTGGCACAATGGACCACCGTAGGCACTGCCTGGGTTTGGGCAGTCATTACTCTTTGCGACTATATTTCTAGCTGTTTCTGGTCACACGAATGCGTTTACAACTTTGGTGTTATGGCATGGTCCAGTTTTCAAGCAAAACGGACGACGCCCAGTTTTTGGGCTGTCGGCGGTCTGGTAGGGCTCACCGAGAAAACCCTGCCTGCCAGAAAATAGGTCTAGGACTGTTTTCTGATTGGCTGGTTAGCTGAGTAACAGGCTCTACAAAGCTGAGGGAGGAGCTAGAACTTGGAGGGGTCTCCCATTGTTGTTCATTCTTCACTCCTAATCAGTTACTTCCAATTTTCAGCTGCTTTCTGACGCTAACACTAGCGCGCGCACTTCTAAGTATCAAACCCAAAGCATCCAGACTTAGCCTCTAGAACAGCGGACTAAGGGAACAGCGGACTAAGGGAGCAGGAGATTTAAGCAACGAGCGTTGCATCAACAACGCTACTGCCCCAACCGCTTGCTTAGTTTTTCCAGCTACCTGATGGTTGTAGTATGGCTTCCGATGTTCGGAAATCCTTTTTCGATGTCTGGATGTTGATTTTGAGTTTTTCTAGCACTGCTCGTATTTTCTTGATGGTCGAGACCCGGGCACTCAGAGAGCTATTCCGGTGCCTCGAGGAGACGACCTTTGTTTTTGATGCGGTGTATGCATTGTATTCTCCCCGCTGAGTCGTTTGGGTTCAGCGGGGGTGACGGGGCCCGATGCGGCTAGCGGCGGGCGCCCCTACAGAAGCCCGCTAGGGGCTCATTTGTAAACTCTCCTTGTTCCTTCATATTCAGCATTCCAGACTTAGCAAAATTCTATCGTCTTGCATTGCACTTACTCACAGAGCTCATGTTCGTTTTTGCATGGGCCTGCATGCCCTAAAGTATTTCCAATTTGGTATTAGAGCACAGGGGGACGAGTGAGCAACAGAAGCAGCAGCATTGGGCGGAACGCAAAGGGAACACGCCACGTGGCGCCACACTGGCAATAGCTTGAGGGAGCGTGAAGCGACTGCATGTGAACGCCACAAGGGTGGTGAGCTGCGCAAAGTAGCATTCGCGACTGTGGCAGCAACAGTTTTAGTAACAGCAGATGTAGCAACTGTGGTAGCTACGGTGCCACACTGCAGGAGCAGTGGCGGCAGCGTAGCTGCTCAGAACAGAAGCAGCAGATGCGGCAACAGTAGTAGCAGAAACCGATGTCGACGTAACAACAACAACAACAGCTGCAGCAGCATATTAGCCACTACATTAGCATTGTTAGCAGTAGTAACACATAGCAACAGCAGCAGCAACAGCCACTACACCAGTGACGGCAGTAGCAGCAACGTGTAGCAGCGATGGTAGCAGTAGTAGTGTGTAACAACAACAGCGGCGACAACAGGAAGTAGTGGCGGTGGCAGCAGCAAGCAGCAGAAACAACAACGGTGGCAGTAACAAGCAGCAGCAATAGCAGCGGCGGTGGCAACAAGAAGCAGCAATAGCAACAGCAACAGTTGCGCAGAGTAGTAGCAGCAGCAGCAGAAGCAGCAGCAACAGCAGCAAAAGTAGCAGTAGAAGTAGCAACCGCAGCAACTGTACTTGTCGTTTTTGTGCTATTGCAGAAGCAAGGAGGGCCTCGCAGCCCTCCTCTAAGGATCCCCGTCCCCTCGGAAGGGCCTCCCCCGAGCCCCATCACGGGGGATCCTCCAAGGGGGCTTGTCTGCCCCGTTTCCCCCTCCCCCCTTCTCGAGGGGGCCCTCGGAGTGTCCCGTCGAGCCCCTCCAAGGGGCCCCTCGGAGGGGCCCGTCGGCCCCGTCGGCCGATTGATGGTGGGGCCGACAGCGAAGAGGGGCGGACCCCTCCTACCACCTGCTCCCTTGCTCGCTCGCTCGCTCAACGAGCAAGCGAGCAAGAATTGCATGGGAGGGAGGACCGGACAAGCTGGATACCCCCCCCCCCCAATCCCCTATTTTCTCCATTGCCCCATATTTGGGGCAAACGAGAAAAGGGAGAGGACAAGAGAAAAAATACGAAAAGGGGTGCACCTGAAAGCGAGTGGAAAAAGAGAAAAAAATGGGAGGATTAGGGCAAAGGAAAAAGCACAAAAGGGGGCCTGAGGGCAAGAGGAAATCAACAAAATATGAGGACATAGGAAAAAAAAGTCGTACCACTACTACCGTCGCAGTAGTAGCAGCTTTTGTGGCAACAATAGCACTGGCGGGCGGAGTTACATCGACTACGCAGTGAGGGACAATTGTAACTCCGAGCAGATTGCTGTCGGCGGCGATTTCTTTTTCGAGACTCGTCGTGCACTGACGTCTCCCTTGGGCCCGTGGAATGTTGGGTGTAGTTCAATCCGTAGGATCAACGGCGGATTGGATTCTGTGCATCTCCCAGGGCTGGGTCGTCTACCACTTGGAGCAGTAGTCACGCCTGTCACCGCCACCCCTTCTATTCCTTGAGCAATATTCGCTCCACTAGCGGCAACATCATTGGTAGCTGCATTAGTCTGACTCCATACTCCGGGCGTACTGTGGTAGTGCATCTTGCCCCGTCTGCTCACGTTTGTTGACCCTGACGCCGTGACCTCTGGGAGTGATAGTACCTACTGGTCTCATCCTCTCCCGCGGCTTGGTTTTTACCACCGGGAGTAGGTGTCATCGGCACCTATCCATCGTCCGACGCACGAGATGAGTGTGCAGACATCTGAGTAGGCGCCCTCCGCGTTCCCCTGCTACTACTGTGGTGATGGATGACATGGTTGGCATCGCTGCTAGACGCGCCCTCGCGGCTAGTATCCACCTTGGCTTCAGCCTCGTCCAAGCATGCGTCCTCCAAAGTATACCTCTGGCGACCATATTTGCCGAAATCCATGGCCTGAGGTAGATGGTGCAGCGGCTTTGTGATCTCATTGTCATAAAGCGTGCGTCTGCTACTATTTCGTCAACAACCTCTTGATCTCCTCTCCATCATCCTCTCCTCCATCCTCATTCGATGGTGTCCCTTTGGCTCCATCCACCAGCTAGTCCTAGGCTGCCTCCATCTTTCTGATCCTCTGGTCTGCTGTGACCACAACGCCATGTCGTGATGACATGTCTTCATGTAGTCATTCCAGTCGTGTGTCCCCGCGGCGTCGGTGTCAACGCTCCGCTCATCCTACTTGCAGAGGTTTTGATACACCCTTCACCTCCTTGGCTTCCGTTGCGGTATGCGTCAAGGGGGAGTGTGGTGACCGTGTTTTGTCTATTGTGACTGTAGTGATAGGATCCGCATTTGTGCCAGGCTGTGGTGCCCGAGTGTCAGCTCGGGGAGACTTAGATGATACGATGACAGCGCATGACGTTGAGTCCAATCTCGACATGGCTTTCATGGTGGAGACTTGCCTATCATCGAGCTCGACGTCCACGTCCGGGCTTGATCTAGATCTTCTACAGCAGCAGGTGACATCAAGAGGAGCGGAGGCACGGCGTCCCCGGGCGGTGCCACTCGTGGCTCGGACCGGTGGAGGCCCAGCGGTGGCATAGGAGTCTCGTACGGATCGGGATGTGTCTGCCGGACTTTTGGGGAAGAGTGTGCAGCAAGCTCACACTAGATCGGCGGAGGTTGCAGTGCTTGGGACGTGCATGTCATCGAGGTCGACATCTACGCTGGTGTAGGAGCCAGACATTCTACAGCAGCAAGTTGCATCAGGAGGAGTGCAGGCCCCGCGTGCCTGGGCGATGCTATTCGCGACTCTGACCGGTAGCAGCCTGGCGGTGGCACAGGAGTATCATACGGATATGGACGTCCCATACCGATTTCTGGGGGCGTTGGTACACGATACTCACACCAATCCTATAACGGTCGCTGTCTATGGGCAGAGTCGGCCGACTGGTCTTTTGGAAGTTGATGCATTCTTGAGAGCATCGGTTTAAAGAGATGTCACTGGGGCATGTACTTTTGGAGACACAGCAAGCTCCACCATGTCATCTGCGCTACCTGTGGACCAGCTTCCGCGTGAGCAGTTGCCCATGTTCCCAGAGTCTACGAGCTCCCGTACACACGACGGCGTAGCAACACACATGAGGGGGTCAGATGGTGGTCCTCACTCCATTATTGAGCAGGTGGCAGCGACCATCCTTCCCGGTGAGAAGGTGCATGAGCGCCAACTGCGCTTGCTGGTCACCTTGACGGCATTATGGAGCCGGAGTCCTACATACATGTGTCCACTATGGCCGCAGTCGAGGACAGTGGAGAATATCCATACATGCAGATAGAGTCGCCTCGTCAACAGGACATGAGTTCTGCCTTGTCGTGTTCACGTGCTGGTGACCCTGCTGATCAAATCGACGTTGAGAGTGGTAGTACCTGTGCGGACGACATGTCCATATGCTCCATGATCTCTGATGCCTCCTCCTTCTCCTTCCCTCTCGGCATGCGACCACTTATTCCTCCTCGTATGACAGACACGAGCTGTGGTGTGGATGCAACACCTCCAACTTCATCCGATGTTCTCGCGTCTCAGTACATTGCGGGTCGGTTGATCCCGAGGTGGATGCATCAGCACTGGCTCTATCGTCTTCAGTAGCAGAGATGCAAATGGAGCTGTACTCATGCGTTTTGTAATCAGCATGTGCACCATCCAGTGAGGCAGAGTTTATCCTACGTGAGGCGTACATGGGCCACCTCCACATGTCCGAGGCAGATTCCACTGACATGCAGGAGCGTGCAGTGATGTTGCAGCGAGAGGTGATGGCAGCGCGTGAGCGATTCTCAGAGGAGGGTAGCAACACTACTATTGACACAAGCTTTCTGCCACCAGCATCTGGCACACCCATTCTCGGGGAGGACCTTGTACCAGCATCGATTATGACGTCCACTGGAGACACTATCAAAGGAGAGGTGAGCATGCCTTCAGTTTTAGCCATCCTCGTTCCCGTCGATTCCATCATGGCTCCTCCTCCTTTAGCTACTGCCATCACACACGTTCATCAACCCGACTTAGCTGCTCCATTGTCACCTTCATCCATGAGTGGTGATCCGATTCGTTGCTCCAACCCTCCTCTTCTAGTCATACACCCTTGTGCCTCAGGGTGCTCTATCCCGCCTTGGAGGCCAGCTCTGGCACTTCATCGACTCTTGCGAGCTGCTCGTCCATTCCCTTTCCTCTCGCATACACAAATGCATCACAGTAGAGTGGAGTGAGGAGAGACTGTGAGTTGGGATCCTTGGTAGACACATGAGGACTAGTACACTCCAGGTGATGCATATTGACGTGAGGAGTCGTAGCTGAAGACAACACTTCATCTTTGAGCTTGGGAGCCGACTCGTACGTGACAGGGGGAGCAATCTCTGTATGATGGAGAGACCACATTGCCCAGGATCTGTTCAGCTACGCCATCAGCATCTCCATCAAGGATATCACCGCCAGGTTCATCTAACCAAGGGGAGTGTTATGTGGACCTCGACCTAACGCGCCGTCACGGGAGATGCATGGCAAGGGGTCCATGCTCTGCTATGAGCATACTACAGCAGCCGTCGTGTGCCTCATGCCACGTGCCTGCATAGCTGCAAGTGTATGGTAGCACTCTGTTGGTCGAGACCCGGACACCTAGTCGATTGTACCATTTTCACGAGGAGACCATGTGATCGTGTGTTTTGGTGTGTGGCCACAATGCGTGTGGCATGTGCATGCCAACTGGTTTGCTCATAGTGGTTGAGACCCGGACACATGGTTAGCTGCACCCTTGTTACGAGGAGACCCCTTATGATCTTGTGTTTTGATTGATGGTACTATAATTGCCGGCATACAGATACCTGTTGGATTGCTCATAGTGGTCGAGACCTGGCACTGGTACCGCCAGTGTCACGAGGAGACCCTATTTCCGTCTGACATGTGTATGATGTGCATTACACTAGTTTGTGCGCGTGTGCATCACTCCTATCATGGTGGGGACCCGGACACTTGACAGGATGTGCCATTATCTACGTACACTTTACATGGGTAGCAGATGTGTGTGTGTGTGTGTATGTGCGCGCGTGTGTGTGTGTGTGTATGTGTATGTGTAGTTGACTGGTGCAGATTGTAGTTTGGCATACGTTGTTGTTCCATGCCTTCGTTCATTTGTTCTGGCGTGGACAAGTATGTCAGCCATGGGGAGTGTTGGTTTGTGTGGCTTCCACCCGTCACGACTGATGCCGATGGATTATCCATATACCCACGTTGGTGGTATATGGTAGAGGAGGGCGTTACAACACGATGGACCTCCGGACTGTACAGAGACTTCTCCAGCACCTATGATAGCGCCGGCGAGACGCGGTCGATGCGTTCCGACAAGCCTGTGGGCTTGTCGGAAGGTATGAGAGTTTTCTTGGTGGGTTGAAACCTCCGCACCCGGTGGACTGTATTGGTGCAACAGGGAAACACAATGGTTGTATTAGGGCTTCGATGTTCGCAAAGTCGTCTTGGATGTCTGGACGCTAGTTTTGAGTTCTTCTAGCTCTGCTTGTATTTTCTCGGTGGTCGAGACCCGGGCAGTCAAAGAGCTATTCCGGTGCCTTGAGTAAACCACCTTTGTTGCTGATGTGGTGTATGCAATGTGTTCTCCCCGCTAACTCGTTTGGGTTCAGCGAGGGTGACAGGGCCCAGTGCGGCTAGCTGCGGGCGCCCCTACATAAGCCCGCTAGGGGCTCATTCATAAACTCTCCTTGTTCTTTTATATTCGGCGTTCCAGACTTAGCTAAATTCTTGCCGTCCTGCATCGCACAAACACACACAGCTCATGTTCATTTTTGCATGGGTCTACACGCCCTAAAATATTTCCAAGTGCAGCAATTGCAGCAGCGGCAACAGTCGCACGTGCACCTCAAGGTGCATGTGCACTCAAGCGTGCACAACCATAGCTACAGCAATCGCAGTTGCAACCGCAGCTGTGCTCATAAGTTTAAAGTGTGACTGCACACACGCACATAGCCTAAGGTGCATCTACAACCACGCATGCGCAGCCGTAGCCGTCGCGGCAACAATTGCAGTGGCGTGCATAAGTCACAATGCATCTGCTCCCACACATGTACAGCCACTACCACGGCATTGGTAACATCAGCCGTCTCCTTGGCAGGCGTGTCTCAGCACCTCACGCAGTTGCGGCCACAGCAACAGTCAGCAGCAGTGGTCATGTGCATGGTCCACAGTGCATCTTCACTCACAGGTGGACAGCCGTAGTTGTCACAGCAGCACCAGAAGTCGTGGACATAGTCAAAACTGCATCTGCATCCATGCATACACATCCACTATTACCACATTGGCAACAGCAGCCGTCCCTCGGGCTAGTGTGTCTCAGCGCCTCCCGCAATCGCATACATAGCAGCTGCGACAGTCACTCCACATTCATAGAAGCCGCAACAAAGCGGGGAATCTTAGCTATCAACTTGGATTTCCCGCCGGAAACCGAGCCCGTTCCTTTGTCGCATACGACCCGGCGTGAGCGCCATTGTATCAAGGTGCGTATTATGAGGCTAAGGTAAAGCGAGAGCAGTTGTCTTGTCTTTGAGGCTAGAGCCCCGGCTCTAATCACGGCGATGAATGTAACCAGACCAAGGTTTACAAGGGGGAGGACATCACAGACTCCGCGCGAATTTCTAGTCAACCTATGACGACTCGTCAACGCCACCGAATGCACCAGCCACGGGACCTCCACAGGATCAATATCCTTATTGAATGCCGGTAAGATCGCGTGTTGCTCATAGAAAGCATTCAGCCTTCGGCAGAGCAGCTGGGTCAGCCTTTTGCGATAGCGCACCGGTCTTCTATTCCCTGCCTCTGCGACCGTGTCTGGTTCCTAGTCTGCTTCATCTGGACTCTCTGTCTTAGAGGCGACGCTGGTCTCCAGCGCTGCTATTGCTTTCACTTTTGCTGCGACTGCTCATGCTGCTCGTTCATCCGACAGCACTACCGCTGGCAGATCTGTTGGGATGCACACAACAGCAAGAGTTGACCAATGTCCCCTTGCTACGGCTGCCATTGACGTAGTCACTCGGGATTCTGCTACAGCTGATGCAGTAGCAGTTTTCAACATCAGCCAGTGCTCTATCTAGTGTGGTGTTTTCCATCCACACGTCCACGATGCACGCCTCATCTGCTCCATTTCCATCGACGACCAGCCACCATGCTTTTGTACTCTTCTCCATAGCAACAGCAGTCCCTACCCTCTCAGTTGTTGCACTTGCTAGTGTTGCATGCCTGCTTGACTCTATGGCCTCCACTGTGGTCACCATTGCAGCATCCACTGCCGCTACTCATCCTACTCTCTTTTCCCTTCGCCGCTAGGCCTGGTTAGCCTGCCTCTTTGTCCTCTGCCCTTTCCTCTGTCTGTACGTGGTCATGTATGTGCATCCAAGTACGTTGCCTCATAGCATAGCTTTGAGCTGATATGGTCGTGACTCCCACTTTTCCCACGCCCACTGGGACGAGAGAAGCTCTGCCGAAATTTCTCTACAGGGAAGCATTACTGACACCATGCCAGTTAACAAATAGCAGTATGCTGCCTTGTAAGAAAATCTACAACACATGGACGCTGCACTCCAAGAGGCCCTTGCTGTCCAGCGCATCACCAACAATTCGACCAAGACACCTATGCCGACCAAACTAATAGAATGGTCCTGAACTGCCTTCAATCTAAACTACGCCCCATCCTTGCTGCATCCACTACCGCTGGCATCGCTGCTACCTTTGCCACCACCCCCACTTCCACATCCACTATCTTGGTCCGACCCCATCACAGCAACAGTTGCAGCCAACACAACACCAGCCAAGCTCTTGCCCTGCCTCTGCAACATCAACATGACTTTGACACGTCACCACCCCAATTTACCTCCAACATCTCTTTCTCCTCTTGGGAGGTACGCTTCACTACATGGGCATAGGAGGGGGCACTGTGAGTAACTATGACCTTGAGCCCTCTGTTGTTCCTCCCTTTTTTCAGTCAGAGTCCAATCGCACTATTCGTGCCCTCATTCTTTGGGGGCCAGACGATCTCACGGATAAAATCAGGTCTTGTAACTCTAACACAATGCACCACACTCTAGCTGATCCGGTCGGCGCCTACGCTCATATCAAGCGTCACAATAATGTGACAGGTTATGCAACACAAAGTGTCCTTGCCATCCATTTCCACACGTTATCTTTGAGTGTGGATGAGACTTTTTATGCCTATTATGCACGCTGTCTCAGACTACTGCGTGACCTAGGCAAAGCTACACCTGGAAAGCTACCAGCCGCTCTCTCCATCATTTTCAGCCTCATCCCCGAGCTTTTTTACATCTTTCAGGAGGTCACGGCCTCCGAGGTCAAGCTTGTGGCCACTGAGCTTGCTCCAAATGATTCGCCACCCGAGATTGGCGCACTCTTGGAATTTACAGCGCAACGCCTCACCAACTAGTGGAGCCGGTTGCAAAATGATCACATTCTTTACGTTGTTGTAGTTGTCACTACCATAATGCTTCCCTCCTTTTTAGCGACAGTCTCGTCCTTGCATGACTCACCCTTATCCATTCCCGCTTCCTCCATTTCTACTTCCTCCCTGTTACTCAAGGAGGGTACGAAGAGCAAGGTAAAGGAAAGAGAGGCCAGTCTGGTGGTGGGACGGATGGTGGGCGAGGGGGATGCAGGAAAGGAAAGGACTCTAATGGCTCTGCCTCTTGTACCTCTTCACCTAGTAGTGTGATGTGCTAGAGTTATGGTGCTGCTAGGCACTCTGACCCGAAGTTCCATGAACCCCTTGAAGATGTCTGTCTGGTGCCTGCCATGCAAGCATGCTGGGCGCGTTCCTCATGTAGCAGTGGTGGCTCGGCCCGTGCCTCCACCTTCACTGCCACCTCTAGAAGCACTTCTTCCACCTCCACCGGTGCACCAGCTTACAACACCACATGGAATCCCTTTTGGCCACCTTGTTTCTAGGAATGGCCTTCCGTGTTTGGGGGACCTGCCATCTACAGACCTCCTTCTGGACCTTACACTCCATTGGCTTGGGTCTCACCAGGCTCCTCCCAACAGCTCCAATCATCAGGTGATGTCATCACATCCGACCCGCTTGAAGACGACCATTCTTTTTGTGTTGCACTCTCCCATATCATCCATCATCGCCATCCTCGTAAACAGGGAGGTGAGAGTGTGTGTGCATGTTTGAGGTTACTTGCGTGTGACTCTGATGAGATGAGATATTGTGGATTGCCCTGGGATGGCATTGAGAGTTGCCTGCCTGTCGAGGCTCCGTAGATTATGGACTGAAAGTTTGTTGTTTTTCCTCATTGCCTTGTCACTTGTCATGTCCATGTGTGTGTATGGAGCGGCTTCGTCATGCTAGAATCCAAGGCCACCTGTCACGTGACGTCCTCTCGTGAGTCACTTGTCTCCTTGGGTCCTGTTGGTTTTTTCCACTTCGTGCAGAGTGGCTTCAGCCAACTTCATTCCATTCATGATCTATGCATTATTCGTTTTGTTTGCCTTAAGGGGGGGCTGTTTCTTCTAGACATATTGCACATTTCTTTAGCTAATTCTGTTCTCTGTTACAATTCTCAATGACCAGGGCATGGAGTTCTCCCCTAGCCGTTGTATTACTCCTATATCGCACCGCACCATTGGACGCATCTTGATTCACAGAATGCGCTGTGACTTGGATTTTTTTTGTTCCTTATATTGCACCCTCCTCTGACACAACTGCGCTTGTTCATGTCACTTGATCCCTTTCCCCGGAACACACACAACTACTGTTATTGCCGCTTGTGCCACATCCACAATGCCGTGCTTGACCCCCTGCTCTGCACTCAGCCCACGCATGGTCTGGATGCCTCCATTTTTCCTGCTCCTTACACTACTAATTGCCTGGACTACACTCACACCAAATGGATCAATATCCTTTCTCCACTTGTGAGAATTGCACTGCTCATACCCTCGGTCTTTTGCATGTGGACGTCACGGGCCCCCTTGCCCATGACGCCTTTGTCTCGCTAATGACTACTCGTGCGTTGGTTCTTTGTCCTTTGGCAAAAGCGTAATGTTTTCTCCATTCTTGGGTCATGACTGCCTTAGGCTGAACTCACTTATGGTCGTTGCTTGCGTACATTTTGCTGTGATTGTAGTAGTGAGTTCATGGGACCAATTTCTTGTTCCTTGTCCTCTCATGGGATGTGTATGGAGCCCTCGGCTCCCTACACACCTATAAAAAATGTTTGTCCGATTGTTAGAATCACACTCTTGCCAACGGTGTCTGTATCCTTTGTTACTGAGTTCGACCTACCTCGATTCTTCTCCTTTAAATCCACATTCTGCATGAAATGGGTCTGGAACCGTATTCCTCATGGTCCCCTTCCCTGGCTTGTCACCCCCTTGAAGCGTTGGTTTGGTTGCCAGGTTGACTACGTCTTGCTTGCGTTTGAGGTTGGGTTGCTGCCTTCTGGCTACCTGATTACCTTTGTGATGACAAGCCTAGTTCTTGTGCATGAATTTGCACCTTTCTTCGTACTTTGTCCATTTTTCAGGCTTGGCGATTCTGGGACGCTGACTGGTCATGCATCAACGAGTCTCGCAATGCAATATTCTTTGAGGATTTCTTCCAGTATGATTTGTCCTGTGTCGCTCCATCCTCCTCTCTTTCCTCGCGCCTTTGGCTTTGGGGATTGGATCTATCTCAACCTCCGGTCTTGGGGGTGCATCGTCTACGCCCTCTGCTAGGCCTCTACTCTCTCCATCTTCATCACCAATCACTTCACTGGTCTTGATGTACTTGGATTTGCTTTCAGTGTTGTCCATCCCAACTCAGCAGTGGGGTATGCACTTGTTGCACGTGAGTTCTAAAACGCCTTTGACGCCTCTGTTGTAGGCTATGACATTTTATGCTTTGCAGCGAGTGGACTCTTCACACTCCCACCGGAGTATTCCATAGTCCAGTAGGCTTGAGGGACATTTGATGCTGACCTTTGACAAAACGCCATACAGGAGGTGTTGATTCCTCTCAAGGAGCATGATAGCTTTGATCTTGTTTTCCTTCCATTCGGCCACAAAGTGATGTTAGATCACTAGATCCTTTGCCAAAAGCTGAAGCCACATTTTAAGTTCAAATGATGCAAAGCTCACCTGAAGATGAAAGGGTTCTCTCTGTTCCCTAAGATTGACTTCGATGAGATGTTTGCTAAATTCGGACAGTATACCTTGCGCACTTCTAAGCCTGGTCATACAGGATGACTAGGAGCTGGATTGGGTGGACATCAACAATGCGTTCATGCAGTGAAATCTTGACAAGGAGATTTACATGACACATCCATCAGGTTTCACCAATGGCAGAAACAACATCTGGCGACTACAAAAGGCTTTGTATGGGCTCAGGCAATTGTTGTGTAGTTGGAACATGGAGATATCCTCCACTCTTACAAGAGGTGGCTGTCACCGCAGCACCGTCAACCAAGTTCTCTTTCAAAACATCATGTTTGAGCCCTTTTTTGTTATCTTCGTCTACGTTGATGTCCTTCTTTTTCCCTCTTTCAACCCTGCTACCATGTAGTTGGTCAAGGTCCTACAAAAATCCACATACAAGATGAATGACTTGGGCCAAGCCCTTGGGTTTCGTAGCATGGATGTGGAATGCAATTTTCAGTGTCATACTCTGCCTATGCATTAGACTATTTATGTTCGTAGCCTCGGAGAGCGCTTCTCTTCTTTGCTGGCCAATATCCCCACTACGTCCGCCTCAATGACCCCAGCGGGGCAGCCCCAACTGAGTATCCCAATCCATCATAGCTTGGAAAGACAATTGATGTCTCAGCATGATCGGGTCCCTCGTGTACCTTGCCACCACCAATTGAGCACATGTGGTCTTCTGTATTAACTTCTTGGCTCAGTTCTTGCATCAGCCTTTTCAATGGTACCTTGAAGCTACACTATGCACTCTTTGTTACGTGCTCTCTACAGCACGTGTTGGGTTGTGCTATCATGCATAACCCTTTGTGGTCCTTGTAGGCTACACTGATAGTGATAGGGCACATGACACAGATGCACGTAGTCACATAGGATACATGTTTCTTGTTGATAGGATTGCTATCTCTTGGAAGAGTACAAAATAGGGGTGTGTTGCTTGGATGTCAAGTGAGCAGAGTACTTGGCACTTAGTGCAGGCACATGAGAAAGCTTTGGCTTTCTTGCTTGCTACAAGAGTTGTGTATACCTATGCACTGCATCACTCTCCTCTATGTAAGCCAAAGTTCAAAAGCTATCATTGAGCATGAAGGCATGCATCATTCTTGCATGAAGCATATTGAGCATCACTTTGTATGCGAGCACATTACTACCGGAGAGGTAAAGGTTGTATGGGTTTATACTTGTCAACATCATGCAAACCTTCTTACCAAGGCTCTTAGTATTAGCATGTTCAGGATGGCTGAGCATGTTGTTGGCCTGCTGTACGCTCGTGATATACACAGAATTGATGATGTTGTGCCTCTCTCTTGGTCGCGAGTTGTTTTCAAGTGCCTTATGGGTATTTGTTATTCTCGTTTCAATGTGTATGTGTGTGTGGCCTGTTTGTCTTTGGGTCATGTAGGAGTGTTTTTAATGGGTTGTGAACACAAAAGTAGCCTCTTAACTCTATCCACACACACTATCACTATAAGCGAATAATCTGATTTGAAGCTCTCGGATCATGCACAGCTGGCGTCTCAGCCGAGTCCAGGAGTGGTGCCTTTTGTGTCTAATGAGGATGTGATTGGATCTCAGTTTTTATGATTGGCATAAATTTCTTAGTGTATTCTTAGCAAGTTATAAAGCAATACATGATATAGTGCATGTACCCACATACGCGTGTGGTGGATGTGATTGAATGTATTTTAGTTATGCATGATGAGGCAGGTTGTTGCTTGGTGAGGCCAGGTTGTTGATCGAGCAAGACCACACAAACGGTTTATTCCAACTTATGAGAAACCACCAATGGCTTGTTGCCGAACGGTCCGGTTCCATCCTTGGGTGGCGTCTGGGCTCCACGCAATCCCTTTGCATGAGTGGCACAGTCATCCGGCCCCAATCAACTCGCTAGCCTGTAACTCACTACACTCACTGCTTTGGCTTTCGACCTTGTTTTCTCTAAGGATTATTGCTTTATTGCATGGCGCTATGTGTGCTACTCCCTCATGCTCTCATGCTTGAACGCCTGGCCTAGCCTAGCAGTTACTAGTACCTACATTCGTCTGTCCATAAAGTTGATGATGACAACTCAACAGTGTCCATGCTTGTGCAAATCCCTAATGCAAACCCTGTCGGGGCTGGAGTAGCATCGGATGGTGAGTATGACTCTCCGTAACTCTCATTATCATTGTTCCCTTTGGTCCTTTGATCATGGAATGTGAGGGATGAGAGTGTGGGGAGATCCTCACATGACACGTGCCATGCAACAAAGCTCGTAGTGCTTAGTGGAAATAAAGAGTTAGCATAGGTAGGACTTGGAGGGAGAATTGAGCCGACTAGTGAGCGTGACTCTTGGTCGTATGTGACGCACACCGAGATCATGCTGCCTCTTTGGGATTAAGCCCAACATTGCTGTATATACCAAGGGTGGCTAGCCATCGAGGCTCAGAACGGACCTTGCCAGGTGGCCCCGTAAGGATCAGTACCAATTTGACAGAACATGACTCGGTGAAAAACCCACAAAAAGTTTGGAGATTGATGTGGCATCCTAAAGCGTCAAAGTGCCAGAGCTCCCCGCGAGCAAAGCCAACAGTGAGAATCATGTAAGACATAAATCAAGTGATCATGGGCCACATATTGAGTGTAAGCGGTAGAGGTCACGAGCTCCATCATGGATGATTCCCATCTTGTAGGGTATAGCTTCAGCGCATACACATCACTCATTTTCTAGCACATGTATGAGATTGTGTGCTTATTGAGTAAGACAATAGGGCATTCAAGGTGTGATGGACTACCAACTTGATCAGAAACATTAATAATCCTCCATAATCCGTAGTCACAAGATCCACATGCCACATTAAACCAGCTCCGTACGCAACATGGAAGTAGTGAGCACAAATCACCCTGGGCCATGGGGACAGGCAAGACCAAGAACATGAGTACCGTACTTGAATACATTTCTACTGAGTGTCTTCTAGAGACAATGAGCTCATTGTAACCTTGTGTCCATCCAAACAAACAAAACAATTTGAGTAGCAATGCAGCCACAAACAAAGTGGTGCTCAAAACGTGCTTCGTGCGTGAATGGTGCATGTCATCATTCTTAGCAATGGCATTTGTGCTCTGGTTATCATAACAAGTGACAAATCCGTACAACCTGACACAACTTCTGCAGCAAGTGGAACATCCATACAAACTCACACGTACCTGCGCAAAGTGCAGCGTACTCGGCTTCCCTTGACCTCCTTGTCATACACCCTTGTTTGCCACTTTTCTGGGAGACAACCATACCTCCGATCAAGAAGATGTAGTCTGTATAACTTCAAGCATCTGATTGATGAGTCCAGTCACTTTCATTGTAGCATGTAGGACTCCGAGCTCTAAAATAGAACGCTGTGTATGGGGTGGACAAGGCATATTGCATCATACCCAATATAGCCTCAAGGTGTCGAGTCTGTGCAACTAGGAGAACTTGGATACGATTTTGACTTCAAAGGCTACATCTACGTGAGTGGTGGTGGTTGGATACACAAGTTAGCCAATCACACATAGGCAGTCAATTACATCCAGTGTCACTCCTTATTTGGAGACATCGAGGGAATGCATTAGTGTCCGACCTGCCAGAGTCATTAACATGTAGGCCGAGGGAACTGCAAAGAGTAGGGGAGCAGAGCAACCCCCCAGGCTACACACTTACAAAATCTTGTGAACATGCAATTTCTACTTTGAGCGGTCACACGCAAGCTCCTTGGCCAAAAAGACTTGAGCTAGGCCAAGATCCTTCACGTTTTATGCTCACTGCACAAGACTCTTGACTGAATCAACAGTAATTGGACTAGGGGTGCAATGAGGAGATCATGAAGCTACACAAAGATGGCAACAAGTGAGATTCAGGGTGCACTATGCTTCAACTATGCTTATACAAAATCAACCCTTCTCAAGAGTGGTTGTGATCTCTTCATGTCAATGATGCAGTGAATGCTTCAAGCCATACATACCCTTGCGTTGCCACCACATGCTGTTAGTACCATCGGTGAAGTCGAAGAAGATGGGTCATGTATTTCTCTTTATCAAGCCTATCATGAAGGATGACATTGTTCACGTCCATTTGCTCAAGTTCCCAATCATGTTAAGCAACAAGACTAAGAAGAGCTAAAGCAGTGGTGTAACATCCCACTGGGGCAAAGGCTTCATCATAGTCAAATCTAAGGATCTATTGGAATTCCTTGGCAAGTAGGCAGACTTTTGGGTATGTGGCCCACAACATTGCTGTTGTACGGCAGATGTCGTATGGTCAACCAACCATTGATTATTCACGTTGTGTGGTCATCCACCCATCTGCAGCTACTACGCTGTGTAATTGGTCGTGTCCATGCCTACCTAGGCACGGACACGACTGAGTGGTCGTAGTCAGTTGTACAATAATGGGAATAGCCCACGTCCCAACACTCTCTCGTGACACAATGGTACGAATGTACATAAACGTAAAGAACTGACATGATTTTACAGAAAGATGCTCAAGAATCCACCCACACTCATCCCAATCTTAGGAACCCTCATGCAAAGGACAAACCAAAATGAATGAATGACCTCTCCAAAATTTCTGCGTGCAAATGCCTTGATTAGGAAGTCAGATCGCCAGAAGCTCGTAATGACCTATATGACGAAAAATACCTACCACTCCAACAAGTCATGCACAACGTGATGGGCAACAACAATGTAATATATGCATTCATAAAACACACCAGAGATTTCCACGATAACAATAACACTCTTGTTGGCACAATAAAGGAAAAAAGAAGCACGGGTTAACAAAACTCATGCAACAACCACTATAACCACACCGTTGATAGCCCCAGCTCATAAAGCATCACATTTTACTTACAAAAATCAAAGACTTCATGTTTCATTTCTTTTGTAACTTGTGGATTATGCACAAGATGAGGGAAGACGATGACCTTGTCACCCCATCGCTTAGACGTCATGTTGGCTACCATATTCGGCTAATATGGCTGTAATAATTGCTACTATTACATAACAATACAACCATGCAGCTGCACCATTGCAATGGCCACATGTGATGTTACTTTTGTGTGCAATAGGTGTACACCTGCTACTATTGTGCTACAAAACTGTTGTTGTTTCTACAAATCACAGCCAAATAGTTGTGTAAGCATGTAGTGCCACAATTATGCTACTAGGCTACGCTTCTACCACTACAACTATTACTACAACTATGCTACCGCTTCTACGCTACAGGCGCCTCTATTACTGATAGTACACACTACTGCAACTATTCTTGTAAGCTTTTGCTATTACACGTTATTGTTTCCTTTGGTTATTGTCGTTGGCTATTGTTGTCACTCACTGTTGTTGCAGCCTATCGTTGCTATTTTTTCTTGTGTTACAACTCAGTCTTCCTAAAGCTCGCCACTTTCTCCAGTCGATGTTTATGCTATCGGCCGTCGCTGTAACTTTACTAGGACTGCTCCACTCCAAAATCCTTTCACATGTGATGTATCTCACATTCTCCGTGTAATTGGCACCCACGTGGATACACAATCTGCACTTTTTTTGTCATACCACTGTAGACCATGAGCAGTGTGTTCGGCACTAGCATCATGGGTGCTTTCGGCATTCATTGTTAAAGTGCAACTGGCACTTTTCCTTGGTGTGTTTGACAATGACAAAATTTATGCAACCACGTCGTGGTTTCAAAAGGTCAGCCCTTCCAGGTTTTCTCCTAAAATACCCCAAACTTTGAGGCGAATCCACAAAACTTGAGGCACTGTCTGTGGTAAATCTTTTGCATTGAAGTGTATCCAACTGAATGTCATCCACAACACAGAAAACTGTTGGTTTTCCTCCGTTTATGGTTTGGAACAAATAATAAAAACAAAATCAGGAATCTTGATTTTTCTGTGAGAACTCAACCAGAGGTTTGAGATGTTTTGTGTCAAAACCAATGGTCAACTTGACCACACATTTGGGTTTGATCACAGAAGTTGTTACCGTTTCAAACGTTTTTCAAAATGGTTAACATGGAATTCCTCAACTTGAAGATTCATCAGAATGAACAAATTTATGGCACGTCAAGTGCCTCCTTGTGCTCTTTTTTGTATGAAGCTTGGAATATCTCCACGATCAAGAAAATGTTTTGAAAATAATTGAGACCTCGATTTCAAAGCTCAAACTTAGCTACATGTCACACTTAATGGGAGTCGAACCGAGTTCAAGCGCTGGCCTTATCTCAATTTACGCCGGCTAGCATTGAGGCCCAGGGGAAGAAAAAAAGAGACAAGGGTGTGAAGCTACACACAAGGCGTGCATGGGTTACAAAGTCAATTGAATGCCTAAAGTTTCTGTAGTAACATAAAGATGCATAAGAAAGTTAAAGAAAACATAGAGGATAAGAACCCAAAACAATGTCCAAGGATTTCTTACGTACATGCATGCATCATGTAATGATAGTGGCTCACTTTGTACGGTTTCCAATCTTTGGCTTTATATTGTTTTTCATACAAAACAAAACTAACACATTATTCTATTTTTGATAATGTGAAACTACTGTTTTTATTGCCCATTCTAAATAATTGGTTGATCTTGGCTAGTGCTGTTGAATCACAGATGTGATTGATGAAGTCAGTTTGGGTTTGTTTACTTTCTTGTTTTTTTTGGTCTCATGCATGGGTGTTTTCCTTTTTGTGGACTTGCTTGAGTTACCCAGACGAAAAGTGTTGGAATCTCGTTTTGCGGACAACGTTGATTTCAACCTGCCACGGTATGCCTTCATTGAATGCAAGCTCTGTTGGAGGTTGCATGACTCAATCCAACGTCGCGTTGGATTGAGCTATGCTTGAGATCTACCTTCTTTGCAATCAATGGTCCTTTTTTGTCTACATGAAGAAAAAAAAAGAGATGCCTCCACGTGTAGAGGTTTTAACGCTCAACCGGGTCATCGTAGAGGAACTAGAGGTGCAAAGAGAGTTGTATTTATGACCGCATGTGCCCTTTTTCCATTTGCGCATCCGCCAAGTGGGATGCGCCATTTCATGTTGTGTTCTAGGTCCTAATTGACAATTATTTGTGTTTTGACATATCTGTGAGTACCTAGTCAAGTGGAGGGGCGAGTCTCGCATTTCTGGTCGAGCTCCCAAAGGTGGACGATGTGGTATGGTTAGAAGAGAAATAGATTTAGAAAAGTGGATGTTGAACGGATTACAATGGGGTATAATTCGTAACCAAAAAAAATGTTGGTTGCGAGCCAGCAACCTCACGCTTCATTGAGAACAACACTCTGAATGCACCACTCACGCACGTCCTGACATGCAGCATGCACATTTATGAACAGCTCGTTTTAAACTGCAGAAGTGGGTGCACATCGTCTCTCCCACTTAGGCATGTGCACCGCGGGGGAAGGGTAACACCCCGGAAGCTTCCCTTCCCCGTGGGAGGAGGATTGAGAGGCCCCTTCTCCCCCTTGGCACCCGTCTATCATCCCCCCTTCCCTCTCTCACATCTTCAACACTCTAAAGGCACAGGAGGGGGGGTAACCGTTCCACTCTCCCTCACTGGTGCCGTCGACACCCCATGAGGGAGGGGGGGAGGGAGTTACCCTCTCTTTTCCCCCTTGTACACCGTCGGTGCCATGGACAAGGGGGATGAGGAGGCACAGGCCTCTCCTCCCCCTTGGCGCCATCGGCGCCATGAGCAAGAGAGGGGAGGGAAAGGCATACCCTCTCCTCTCCCCGTTGGGCGCTGTCGGTGCCATGAAAAAGAGTGGGGCTGATGGGAGGCCCGCCCTCGCCTCCCCCCCTTGGACGCCGCCAGCGTCATGGGTGAGGGAGAGGAGGCACTAGCCTCTCCTCCCCCTTGGCAGTGTTGGCGCAATGAACAAAGGGGGAGGAAGAAGCTCACCCTCCCCTCTCCCCTTTGGCGTTGTCGGCGCCATGGACAATGGGAAAGGGGGCGACCCGTTCTCGCCTCACCCCCTTGGGCGCTGTCGACCGCATAGATGAGGGGGAGAGGGAGGCATGAGCCTTCCCTTCCCCTTGGCGCTATCGATGCCACGAGGGAGGAGGAGGGAAGATTGGCCCTGTCCTCTCCCCCTACAATGAGGTGTGTGGTGGGGGGCAAAGTCTCCCTCCCTTATGTTCAGTCCGCCCTCTCCCACGGGGGGAGAGAGGAAGGGGGTAACCAGTCGCCGTCGTCTCTGCCCTTCCTCTCATCATCACCGTCTCTGCCCTTCCTCTCCTCTTTGCACCATCGTCGCTCTTAGTTTGATGGAGCTCGGAGCCGGTCGGGGCGACGTTTGGTCCTCAAGCTGTCGGTCCTCGATAAGAGTTTTGTACAACGCCCTTTCTCTATTCTTCTTTTTGGAGACGAGGTGTCACGTCAAGCTCTCGGCACACATCCTTGGATACTGGGCACAACTTCTCGAGTCTCGCCAATCGGTCATTTCTTGACTCCCACCAATCGGGTGGGTTTCGTTTCCGACTGTAGTTTCCTTCCATGTAATGCGCGGACTGATGGTTGAAGTTTAACTTCACACCAGTCTAACAGACGGATGGGAACTAAGCTAAGGATTTTTTTTCTTTTGCAGAAGCCTGGCTTTGATGCCAATGAAAGAGACGTGGGCTGTTTTGCGACTACCTTCTGAACCCGAAACGTAGACCCTCAAAAAGTGTAGTCCAAGGAGAGCGGGTGAATGGTTGCCTCAGCCATTTTGGCTGAGAAAAACCGCGCCACAAATGGACAGTGTCGTCATAGGGCATGGTTACAAAAGATTAATCCTGAGCCTAATTGTTCCACGTCGCATTGCCACGTTAGAACAGGACCATAATGCCAACCTAAGAGTGGAGGAGTGACGCGATGGATTTTTCATCGAGGCACTCCTTTCACCTCAAATCCAACCAAGGATTATTCTCCAAGCTAGAGTTGAACTTGACTCTTGCCCATATTGTTTTTCATGGCTTTTGGCTCCTATAAACTTGAGCCTCGAGTACCCGAAGTACCCGATAAATATATAACCGGCCATTGTTTACCTTTAAAATGATCCGTATGCTACATATTGTTATGGTTCACAATGCATTGTTAAATGCTCACAAATAATTTAATTTTTAACAATCTGACATATGTACATTTTTTAGACTTTATGAATTGTCATTGTCGTACAACATACAAATACTAATCCAGAAGATTGCCATCCATCCTCTTTGAAGACCAAGCTTACTCTGCATAAAATCATAGAATTGGCAATGTCATCAAAGCTTGGTCAGGCTTTACACGTGTGAAATCAACAGAGACCATGAATATTGAAATGAATTTTGAAGATAGTTATCAGGGAAGCAACCATATGACCATGGTCGCCTGGAACCCCGTCGTATGGAGCACAATAAAGTGAATACATCCATTTGTTTTGTCTTGTATTGATATTTACACACATGATACAAACTTGATGCCTCAAAATTTAATTGAAATATGTCACTTCAATATGATGTCCTTTTCAATTACAACTGTCTTATCCCATACTAAGAATTAATCATATTTCTTATCGCTTTTCTACATTGATGTTCATTCTAACCAAAGGCATGCAGGTGTAAATGGAAGTCCCATATTTTTTTACAATGCATGTTTTGTTTACAAGAACATAAGGTTACTCACCACATTGTCTTCTTCTTTATCCCTTTAAGTTTCATCTATGCATCTATCTGTACATAAGTCCATGATTACACATTTGTATAAATGTTCTGAACTACAGCAGTGTATGCTATCTTAAAGAAGGTACTATAACTGGATCCATGATTTTTCCTATCCCTTTTTCCTTTGCAACCAAGAGTTCAAAGTATTTTCTGGCGAAGTTGCTTATCTGCAAGTGGGATATGCTATCTCACTTGATTTTTTTTCGAGAGGTACAACAGAGTTGTTGACAGATATTGTGAGACAAACACAACTTATTTGACCTTTCCCAAAAAACCAAGGGCGAATGTATCCAAGCTGCTTGGTTTGTAAAACACGGTGATGGGGACTACCGTGGAAAGATCACAATGAAGGCAAGTGTCTGTTTCAACAACGAATAAGAAAAAATTATTTGGTGCGCAATCTCATGCCTACTCTATGCCGCGATCAAACAGCATTGTTTTCAAGACCCGGCATCACAAGTGTGACCTAGCACATACACGGATCTAGCGACCATGTTCAATGGAAATATTTTTTTTGAAGAGCCCTGCGTATTCTGCAGGGCAACGACGACCTTCCCACCAACCTTGCATCATAGAGATTTCTTTCCCCGATCAAATAAAAAGATGGTCACTGAATCATGCGGATGATGCTCATGGTCAGATGCGTAGAGGACGTAGGTGTCATTTGTTGATTCGTGGTTGTATCCAACAACCTTTCAAGCATTGCACCTAGCCCCTCTACAGCCACATAGACATTGTGGTTGTTTTCATTGTGAGTATTTGTGTACGTGTCGTGTCAAAAAAGTTGTATGGTTTATTAATTCTTTGCCAATAATGCCATCATCAGGTGATAGTTTGGTATCCACCAGCATGGCTCCCTGACTATAGGCCTTTGTGTGACATGAGAATCTATTCAAGCATCATGGATAGGCAATAAAAGGTGGATGTAAGTCCGCATCAGAGGTTGAACTAGGCACCTTGTGAAACTTCATCCAAACATTAAAGATATGTAGTATGGAAATCCATGTAACAAAAATTTCAAGGATATGAAAAGCATGGAGTCTGCTAGCCATGAAGAGAATTCATCCACAAATATGAGACTTAAACCAATCGACGTCTATACCATGTAAGAGCATGAAAAAATTGGTTAGATTTGCAAGTGGGGGAGCAGATTAGGCAAGGTATGTAACTGGTTGAGGGACAGTGGTCACTGATAGAATGGAATAATGTATGTCCACATTGGAAACATGTGAATACAAAATGCTTGAGAAAGTAAATCCCTGTACACAAACGCAAACATGCACCATGATTTATGTTTTCCAATACCATGTGTATGATGATGATGAAAAACAGTGTCTACAAGGAGCATATTTGATTTCCTTTTTCCATATCGATGACATAATGGTTGACATCCACACATAGAAAGAATATCTTTGAAATCACCAAAAACATGGTTACATTATCTACAAGACTCTTGAAGTATGACTTGCTTAGTGTTTGGTAAAGTTGAAAAGTCACATTATTCGTGTCTAACAGATCACAATGAATATGAATGCTTGCACGCAAATTGCATGTTTGACCAAACTCACGTGTGTTATGGAAATTCTATGTTGTGTAACTACTAGTGTTGATTCACATACATTTATACCCAAGTTTGAACATCATTTTCACTACATTGCTTGGAATTATCCCAAATGACAATGGGAGGATAAAGAATTTGAAGTGCTAGGGTCTTTGTGCATCCGTCGTCTTCACGAACCACTTCCATTGCAAACTAGAGATCTACAAAATGTAATGGTCTAGAGGAAACATCCAATGAGCGACCACAACATCATGATTGGGAAATGCTTTGTGCATTAGGATAATCCGTAGGTGGAATAGAGCAAAGCCTTATTCTATGTCAGCATTAACAACTGAAGACAATGCTTGCGTCTGGTTGAGCGACCCACGGTGGAATGGCGGTCACGTCAAGTACCACAGGTGGACGTAGCACAGAAAGCTGTGACGGCTAAAAAATGCCAACCAGTATCCTTAGACGTGGCCATGAAACATATGCAATGCAGAGCTCAAGCGTGGCTAGTCCTTGTGGAGTATGAGAAAGCTAAAGAAATTGAATTTCAAGGCAACCACATTGGCTCCGTCATCCAAGAAGATTGCATTCGTACTAAAGGAGTTCACAACACTTGTAAAGGAGTTCAAAGGGGATTTTCCCTATGAACTACCCTAGGAGCTACCTCCATAAAGGAACTTCGACCATGACATAGACTTGAATTCTAGTAGCAGATCGACAACGAAAGGCACCTATGGGATGAGTGCTAAAAAACTAATGGAACTCAAGAAGTAGTTGGACAATATGTCCGACTAGGGGTTCATTAAACCTTCAACATCACCCTACGTAGAACTTGTAGTTTTTTGTGATCCACAACAGCCAGCCACCCGTGGCTGGCTCTATGGGGCCCGAATTTCTAGAAAATCTGACCTACACAACGGCTATCATCAGATATGTGTATATGAGAAGGATGTTGGGGAAACAACATTTTGCACAAGTTAGGGGCACATTGAATTTGCAGCCATTCCGTTTATTTTCACAAACACTGTCACAACATTGCTTGCAACAATGAACAACATATCGTGCCCATGCCTTGACAACTTTGTTATCGTGAACATTGACAACATCTTGGTGTAAAGTCGCGCCAAGTAGAAACATGAAGGTTACCCCTAAAGAGTTATTGAGATTTAAAAACGATGTATTTTTTTGAATACCTCAAAGTGCGATGTCGGTCGCCATTTGTCCGAGTTTCTAAGCTACATTTTCAATGGCGAATGGATTACGATGGACTTGAAAATGGTGGTGCGGTCGGCAACTGGCCAATTCCCATAAATGTTTGGGATTTAAAGTTTTTTTCGGGCTTCTACTACTAATACTACCGTCAATTTGTAATGGACTATGCTCAAGTGTCAATACCTCTCTCTCTCTCTCTCATGTCATTTGAAAAACCACTGAGTAGAATTTGAGAGACAAGTAACAAGAAGTATTCAACTCTTAAAAAAATTCTCTCACCATGGTGCCAGCCTTACGATGGGTAGATCCTATGGAGGACTAAATCATGGCCACCGACGCGTCTAATCAAGCCATTAGAGGTAAACTTCCTCAAGAGAATGGCGGTGGAGAACAACTATTTGCGTGTATTTCAAGTTACACGGGCCGTAAATCAACAATGGGGTGCACAAAAAGGCATGTAGTTTGTGTGCATGTGTTCAAGATGTGGTAGTGTTACTTGGAATATAGACAATTTTGTTGTCTTCACCAACCACCATGCGTGGAAACATCTCAAGAATCACCCAAATCCAAGCCGTCAAAAGACATGATGGACGAAATTTCTCGAGTCCAAGCTCAACTACTACATCATGAACCAACATGGAAGCACTGATGTAACGGGTTTTATGAGCCGAAAATTTGAGTCAATGGCCAAGAATAGCACGGTCATCATTGAAATGAAGTGTGAGTGTTTCTTAACAAGATTGCCTGCACGTTGTGCCACGTACCATCAATAGTCCCAAAGAAAGTCGTTTCATTAGCCGTTTTTTGGCATGAGTTGATGATGCGTTATGAAAGTCTGATCTATTTATCAACCATCCTCAAATTGAGGGGTAAATAAAGCAAACTAATATGAGGTTTGGGCATCTTCTCTCAAATTTATGCAAGCCACACAAAATTGCTGGGAGAACTAAACTATAGATCTGCGAACCCGCATACAATTCTTCCAAGTCCACCGGAAGGGATAGAATTTTGTTTGAGAAGGTCTACAACAAACGTCTTACCGTACCGGTAAGATTATAGAGTCAGAGGAACAATCTTGCGGCTGATATCCACCACAGGGATTTGTAAAGCATGAGGGACAGAAAATGACAGGCCCTTGCAAAGAATCACATAATTATGAAAGGGGTGATTGACTCACATCACAGTGATGACACGTTCAGCGCTGGCGACCACGTCCTTCTCCGCTCCACGAACATCAAGATCAGAGGACAAGACTTAATGAGGCTCAATCCTAGCTCATTGGGACCGTTTGAGATCGAGGGGATGCAAACCCCTCATCGTTGCTTGACTTTGTTTGCACGACAACATGGTGATTCACTATGGATTCCATGTTAGCAAACTTAAGAAACATTTGGACCTTATCACAAACTTCCCTAACATAGACGACGTATCCCCACCTCCTATTCACGTGGAAGATGATGCACAAACATGAGATCGATGACATCAGCGGACATCTCCGTCGTGGAAAGATGACTGAATTCGGGACTCGCAACTAAATGTGGGGAAAGTGGTACAAACCTAACATACACGAGTCCCTAAACTCCACGAGTGAGCATTTTGGTTATTACATTCATGGCCCACCCCGCGTCGATCAGAGGATCTTTACATCCATAGCCCGAGGGAATTTTGGCCAACTGTCGCGACCTTCGATGTTATGTTACATAAGGTTTTGAAAACTTGAACCACTTTCAATAATGGTCGACATAAGTGTTGTGAACCATACGTATGTTTTGCACATTTTTCGGTCAACTTTTGGAAGGCTATTGACTTTTAAAAAACCGTGCTTGGATATTCTTGATGCCCCCCGACTTCTCGACAAATTTTCTCAAGGAAGCCACTCATGGCACGATCTTGCATGCTTAGCTTGACTTGAGTGTTGAGGATCCTACATACGCTTCATTATCGTTGTTGGCATTGCATATACGAGCTCAATTCACTTGACACTTTTCATCGAAGTACACTCACTACTTAATGCAAATGGTCCAATTGTCTCAATTCCTCAGTTGTATTTTTCCATGCACCTCATCCATATGAACCACCTACGTTGTGCTCTGCGTAAGACTTGTGACTTGTGATGTTTATGTCATGCCTTTCTCGACTAGAGTGCGGAAGACCCAAGTTATGTCCGACTCTTGGTTTGCACCTGTATACATGTACTTGATTGTTCCTACGGATCATAGAAGTACATTTATAAGTAATTTCATATTGCTCAACTGCTACATTTGCGTATCTCCTGTCCTGCTCTGCATTCATGTCCTATTCTGTCCACCATGTACATTCAGGTACGGCTTCCAAAGGCATTACAGATGTAAGACCTTTGAAAGGAGTACCTGGGACGGGTTTGCCCTTCTCGGCATAGGGTTTTTTAAAAGAGATGATCAGATTGGATAGCAGGAGGAATATTTAGGATTGGAAGCGTTGGCTGCAACAGTAGAAGCTTGAACGAAGCAATGCCATCCAGCGACCGCCATCCGCCCAGCAGCAGCGAACAATGAGAACCTTACCAGTTTGTCGTTTATTTTCCGGCGGCGGCACTGTCGTTTGGGTCGAGCTGTATATGAGCTGGATTGAATGAATGATGCGATCCATCGATATTGCACTTCTTTGGAAATAGGAAGATCTGTTTCTTGCCGTTCCGCATCGGACCAATGTGAAAGCAAGCCTTCCTGGGAAAACGTTTCAAGTATGGCCAGCAAACGCTAGATAGTATTAATTTTTCTTTCAAGATGAGACTGAATAAAATCTACACTGTCCGAATCCGATCGAATCGGTTCTATCGTCACATGGGCACGAGTGTGCTCCATCCTACGAAAGTACAACTGAACGGCCTTCCGTGAAATATTTCACGTGCTACGTTTTGAAGCGTTCTCTATTTTTCATGTTTCTTACTTTTCACAGAGTTCCTTCGACCCTCCGATTTTTTTTCATGTTAGAGTTTGGGTTCCAAAGAAGCGACAATGTCCGAAACACCAAGCCTCCGCGTTCGAGATCCGCCAAACCGCTACACTTTCCCTTTGCCGAGGCTTTGGGGAGAGGTCGAGGAAAAAAAAACATGTTCGTTCCGATGACGATCTGTGGCCGTGTATGATACTCCGATCTTTCTTTCTATGGCCACGACCGATTGAGTAGTACATCGATCGAACCTCATTTAGTCTGACCGTCTTGTCACTTCCGACTTACTGCCGATCGATCATTGCATGCATTGAGCTCACGAAAAGACTGATTTGTTTTCAATCGCAAGTTGTGGGCTGTTACGATTGAGGAGAAAGCCATGGCCAGGATGTAGTTTCATCCTCTGCATCGATCTTCCGATCCCTAACCTGTCCATCGAAGTACCAGTCAGAAGTTCACAACGGGCCACAAAGAATTAAAAATTAAATGTAGTGGAAATTGCGAGACGTATCCAAAACAAACCACAAACTTCTCGCAGAACAAATGAAACTTTATTTCCATTCTTAAAAATAAGATTGTACCGAGTTCCTAGCAAGTTGAGTTGAAAACTGCATACGTATGATGCATAACGTCACCTGACTCAGCTCTCGCCGAGGAGATCATGACAGAAAAACGTCTCTCAAAGTTTTCCCGACCAGTTCTCAAGGGTCAATCAAAGATTTCAGTGACATCTTCAGGACACGACAGGAACCCTGTTTTGTTACACAAAATTGGTGCAGAAGCCGTCAAAACCTTTCGATGATTTTCACTGCAACTTTGCGAGGAAACCCGCTTTGATCAATCACGGATACCATATACCCTCACTTTTCAAGATAGAATAACTATCCGCACGGTGTTCCACATTTGAATCACCATTAACCCCACCTTCAAAACTTGAGTGTTCATCTGCCCGGCATCATGGTGCTACAACTCCATACATACCATGGGGCACCAGATCATGTCTATTTGAACATGGCAGTAGACTTTCTCTTTGTTTACTAACGGATGGATGAGTTAATTGAATAATTTCTGTGAAGTTAATGTTTGTGCTTGTCAAAGTGAATGCTTCCTAAACATTCAGGTTGTGGGTCGAAATGCAGGGGGATGTTAGCAAGGGGAGGGAGGGGTGATCAAACGTTGCAACATTCAACATATGTCGAATGCCACATATTTTCCACTTCAAGAGGAACGGGTTTGTCATGACAATAGTTGTGCAAAACAAACGAAATTAGGATTGGCACATAACCCGAATGCTAAGATCATATCTAGTTCAGATAAACCCATTGTTGAATATGAGTAAGTATGTGCCATATGCCCTGCTCATGTTTTTCATACCCCTTGAATTGTCCTTGCCTCGTAGCAAGTCGTCAAACCGACGGAGCAGATGGTGAAGTCGGAGCGACACAAGGAGTGTATGGAGATTGTCGTTTTTACTTTGTGAATAATGTGACCAAATATTTTAATTCAGGGCAAGTAGTGATCCATTTTGGAAATTCAAGGGAAATGAAGTTAGTTATCTTAAAAGGTATGATAAACAAGGCAATTCTTATAATCTTCCATCGATTCCAAAAATGCATAATGAAAGGTGAACAAACGTTACTAATCACTACAAGCACTAACCCTTGATGAGGTGGTCTACATCGTGAAGTGCCACATTTTGAAGAGAAAAAAACCATTCATATCCTTCAAGCTCACCTGATCCGACAAAGGAAAGAGAAGCGTGGGTTTGTCATGTGGAGTTGGTACTATACCCCATTTAGTGCTCAGGTCTTCATTTGTGAGTTGTAAGGCAAATAGCACAAAGCGGACATGTATGTCAATCGAGAGATAGTCTAGGAAAAACACATTGACAAGTGCCCCAAAAGCGATTTACGGAATGACGTTAGTTTAGTCACCTGGCATATTGTGTAACTTTCCCTATTTTTGCCTAAACATATAAAAGAGCCTTCACTCACATGGATTATTAGAAGCTCACCGAGGAGGAGAAGGAGGTTCATGAGAAGGTTTTCATTGCTGGATTTTTCATCCCCTTGCCTTGTTGATGGCAGAAGGAGATATACAACTTGATATGGTGAAGGATTTGCGTGCATGAAGGTTTAAGGAAACATGTGAGGGACCGGTGTAAAGTAGCTTTCATGTGAAACTTTAAAGTAAAAAAATGAAGACTTGTACACTCTACACGACAAAAGGGCTTTAGAACTCCCACCTGGATGTCAAGCGATAGTATGTTCCATGCCAAAATTTCACAAAACATGAATACAAGTATTTTTAAAATCCTCCAAATTAACCATTTTTTGGAAGTACTTATCTCAAATATAAAATATAAGCTAATGCTCAAAACATACAAGCAAACTTTTGGGATGGTTTCATTCATGGAACGTAACATCCACCTACACATTAGCAAGTGCCACGTTGAACACGTATGAGTATAACATATCTTATAGCGTTACAAAAGGAGAAAGTTCCATTTAGTTACAAAGCGAGACTAGATACATGCAAAGCTGGAATGATTGAGAGACCAAAGAAGGGAAGAGTAATATATATAAAAAAAATCAATTAAATATGGTTGAAAGCAATAAGGTTTCTACATGAAATCAAGTTGATGAGCAGATACAATGAAATGAAATGTTTTACCATAAGTATCTACCAAGTTACTTTGTAGTCCATGTAAACGTGGCAATGCACACGCATTAGTCACAAACTAGTATGTGAAAGAAGGAATACAAATAATTGCATGTTAAAAAACAGTACAAACAATGATGTTAACATTTCTTTAAGTTACAAGAATTGAAAAGATACTTCTGAAATTGGAAAATGTATACTAAATGGTGCAAACTCACATGTAAATAACATACACATAGAAAATTGACCCAAACATAGACATAGACATAACCTAGTGAACTTTGAATTTGAGAACAATTCTACCACTTGGAAATTTTTTTTGGAGTACTTTTGAAATCAAGGAAAAGGTGGGCGGGGGGTGGACTCCTAAATTTGACTACATGGGTTGTTTTGCTTTTTTTTTGACGAGGATATTTCCTTGACGTGTTTTTTTGGTTCCTTCTTCAACCGCAAGGTGATGACCACTCGACCATTCAAGATGTTGAGTGGTTGAATGCTTGTCGCTCTCACGTTAAACATTTGAAGAGCGCCAAACTTAAGGTGAGGAGCGCTCAGTGAACCCCAAAGCCACCAAAAGGCACGTCAAATTGCTTGTACACGGCTAGGTCTATCATAAATACCAAAGGTAGCATCCGAGTTTGAGATAGAAAAAAAAGGAAGCCAATTGAAAAATTGACAAAGTAGTGGAGGTGGACTGTTAACATCAATGAAACAATTTTGGAATGAATTTTGAATACCTTTGAATTCGACAAGAGTCCATTCTCAACGACTTCCAATGACCTAAAAAGTATTTAGTATCAAATTCAAACCTTAATTGGGTAGGCGTAAACATAGAAATAGACATAGACATGAAAACCAACATAGAGATAAACATGGATGTAGACATGGACATAGATTTAGACATAGACATAGATAGTGACATAAACATAGCCATAGCCATAGACATAGACATAGACGTGGACATAGACATAGACATAAACATAGAAATACACATAGACATAGACATGGACGCAGACACTGACACAAATAATGTCACACACACAAATAGAGACACAGACATAGACATAGACATCGACATAGACATAGACTTTGACATGGACATAGACATATACATAGACATAGACATAGACGTAGACATAGACAAAGACAAAGACATAGACATAGACATCAACATAGACATAGACATAGACATAGACATAGACATAGACATAGACATAGACATAGACATAGACATAGACATAGACATAGACATAGACATAGACATAGACGTAGACATAGACATAGACATAGACATAGACATAG
>SZWC01004564.1:116007-126638 GCA_023375785.1 Penium margaritaceum
AAGCGATATGCCAGAGGGAGGGGATGGCTGGCCTTACTCTGCAGAAATAGCTCTGCATGGCTGTCCATCCGCCACCAAGCAACAGAGCGTTAGTGCTGGCGATGGAAATCGGCGAACAAGATGGGGATGGGTTGCTTGGTGCAGGAATCGGGAGGTTGGAGGTACTCCTGTAGTTCTTGTGGCTGCTGTGTCGCTGTGCTGTTGCGGAGCAGGGTTCATTGGCACGCTCTTGTGCAGTGCTCAAGCCTCTTGAGAAGCTCTGTGATCTGGACGCAAGTTCCGTGTGGACATGCCTCCGGAGTGAGGCTGGAAGTCTACCCTACCCTTGTCTATGGGTCTCCACTCTCTCTGGGTGGTGTGGCCGCTTGAGGCATCGAGTGGCAGGCAGGGCCGTTGGTTTGCATGCGTGCTGCTTGATTCACGGACCTCACGTCACAGGTAGGCCGCTGTGCCTAGGCTGCTCTGCCACTGCCCATTTTCCGTAGTGTAGCCCCATTCTCCCTGCTTGGACTTGGGGCCCGGTCCAAACAGTACTGTTAGAAGGTGGTACGAAGCAACCTCGTGCTCACCTGTGCATCATGCGGCTGGCTGCAACTTGTTTTCTGTGCAGGTTGGGTTTGGCCATCTCTCGCTCGCTTGTCAACCTCATGGGCGGCGACATCACAGTCTACTCCGAACCGGGGCACGGATCCACCTTCTTCTTCACCATCTTCCTCGGCACCCTCCTGCCCTCTGCCGCCAGCGAGTCTGCGGATGCCACACCGGCTGCCTGCGCGGCCTTTGGGTTTGGCCCGGAAGGTGGGGGGAGCATGAGCCTGGGAGGAGGAGGCGGCAGCACCCTGGAGGGGGCGCTGCACCCTGGGCTCGGTGGCAGCAGCCGCGGAGGCACTGCCAGCGTCACGGGCAAGCGCCACGCGACGGCGGCGGAGGCTGCTGCGGCGGAAAAGGCGACGACGGTGGCGGAAGCACGGCTGAAGGCGCTGCGCGTTCTTGTGGCGGAGGACAACAAGGTGAACCAGTTTGTGGCGTCGCGCATCCTCAACAACATGGGCCCACGCTACCTCATCGTGGAGAACGGCATGGAGGCTGTGAAGGCGTTCGAGGTTGAAGACTACCATGTCATCCTCATGGTGTGTTTGACCTCATGGATTGGTTTGGCATGGTTTGGAACTATGCTGCGCCGCACTGTGTGCTGTTCTCCTGCGCTGGAGACATGGAGGGGGGAAGTTAGAAAGTCCTGGAATGGCTGAAGTTTTCCTCCCATTTGTCCTTCTTGTTTAGGATGAGGTGTGGGGAGAGGGGACGTGGGCACACTTTGTGAATCATCATCATCTTTTAGCATCACCCGTTGAAAATCATTTTCGGGTGTGACGTGGTTCATTCTCAGCCTCCTGCCTTTCTTCCCAACCACATGCGTGTTTTCTGTCATGGCTGCTGCTCCACAGGATTGCCACATGCCAGAGATGGACGGGTTTGAGGCGACGCAGCGCATCCGCGCGATGCCGCATCGCAAACAGCCAGTGATCGTGGCGCTGACGGCGAGCGCGCTGGCGCACGAGCGCGAGCGCTGCCGCCTCGTCGGCATGAACCACTTCCTCACCAAGCCAGTGCGCCCCAGCGACCTGCGAGACATCCTCCTCACCTCCACCGCCACCTCAACCTCCACCTCCACCTCCGATCCCCCCTCTACCATTGTCATTGCCCCTGCCGCTGGCCCCTCGTCCTCTCTTGGCACTATCCACGAAGGAGGTTCCTTGCCTGCAGCCCCTTTTTCTTCTGCTTTCCCATCTGTTGCAACCCTTCCGTCCACTTTTGCTGCCGAAACTCCTGCTCCCGCTGCTGCTCCTTCTGCTGCTGCTGCTGCTGGTGGTGCTACTGCTGCTGCTGTTTGTGGTGGTGATTTTGGCGGGGCCGGCGGCGGTGGTGTTGGTGCAACCGTCGGTGCAAGTGCTGGTGCCTCTGCGACTGCTGTGAAGCCGGTCACACCATCGCAGGAGGGCATGGAGTCACAGCACAGACCCGCATCGCCTGCACCCCACACTCCTCCGTGCCTGTCCCCGACGGATTCACCTGCCATGTCACCCACGCGCGCACCACGCTGCGTGCACACCTCTTCTGGGCCTGCCTATTTTGCTCTGGCATCGAGAGCGGGTTCAGCCCTCTCCGTGTCTCGAGAGTCCTCGCCCATGCCTCCCCCCAAGATCACCCTTCAGCCGCGGCTGACGCATTACTTTGCCACTGTCACTGTCCCAGCCGTGAAAGCAGGAAGGGACACAACAGCTGTGGGAGCAGAGGCGTCTGCATCAGCAACATCGCTGGTGCCGCCAACAGCATCAGCGGCGGCCGATTGCACTAAGGCAATCGCCTCAGCTGCCCTCTTAAGCCTTCCCTCGGGAAGCTGCAGGGTGCACGGAGCGTCAGCCTTGGGAGCCGTTGCCGTTGGAGTTAGAGCGGAGGCTGCTGTACCCGTGGCCACAGGTGGGCACAGAACAGTTTTGAGGGGTGACTGTGCAGGTCAGGCTTGTGCTGCGAGTGACGTTCCTGGTTTTGTTGGAAGGGGAGATGGCGGCGGTGATGGCGATGGTGGTGGTGGTGGCGGCTGTGGAGGTGCCATGGCTGACTGTGAAATGAGGGATGTTGCGAGGGAAGCTTCAGCGGACCAACGGGGTCCGCCAGAGCAGCAGTGCCCCGAGCAGGGATTCCAGACCACGGCAGGCCAACATCCAAAGCATGTAGGGCAGCAGTGCAGTGAAGAACAGGAGAGGCTTTAGCAGCAACTGTCATCCCCTGCTCGATCTTTGTCGTTCCCTTTTGCCGTCCCCAGCATTGATGGCTGTGCAGGGAATACACCTTGAGCTGAATTGCATGTGTCTCTGCACGCCCATCAATGTTGGGGATGTTACCACGAATTGACAAGCGAAGGATTGGTCGCTATGTTCTTCGGTGGCTGAGAGTTTTCTGTTTCATGGTAAGTGTTGGTTGGTGCTCCAGATGGCCACTCTTGTGTGGCGCTACGTGAAGCGAAATGTGCAAAGCTGTTGGTGTCACTTTTGACTCAGACCAAGGTGTGAAAGCAAATTGTTGAAATAGTAGAATGCACAACATGGTGCTCTTGCGATGGAAACGCACATCTCATAATCTCTCGATAGCCTTGTGTTGGCCAATATCTTGCACTGACGCTAGCAGAGGCTAGAGAGGGAACAGGGCTGAGAAAGTTGAGAAAAAGCTTGGTAGAGGGAAAGACAAGCTGAACTGATGCTCCTTAAGTCCACGTCATGTGTGAACTCGATGGGTGGAAGGTACACACTGTAGCTAGTGGCAAGACGCCGACACTCCTTCGCTACCATGCAAGCTAGTCACGCAAAACATCCACTGCTGTAGGTGGAGTGGGTTGGTGAAAAAACTGCCTTAGAAGGTAGTGAGAGACTGTTGTGATGTTGTCAGTCATACACAGTTGAACAGCTGGTTGTGACCACTCGGTCGTGTCCATGCTCGTACAGATCCTTGAGGCGGACCGAGCTGGAGACAGAGTTCCCTGAGGTGATGCTCCACCCGCTGGAGGCAGCCTGGCAGCCTACCCAGTGTACCAGAGGGCTCCCACAGCCCACAGACTACGTTTGGAGGTCTTCAGGATTTTCTCGGTGGACAGCCCTGCCAGGCTGATTTACATGTTTGTTTTCTTACACTCTCCGGCTCTTCCCGGACGTAGGCGTGTGACCAGTCGTTGTGTCTGTCTTTTCGTCGTGCATCCGTAGGATCAGACGGCGCTCCGTTTGGACACTTGTGCGCAGAATTATGGCCAAAACAGTGGTTTTGGGCCGGTTCAGGTTTGACAGGCACCGCCGTGTGCGCCGACCGCTGTGAGCCACGGCGGCTATTTATGTTGTGGACCTGTCATTTGTTATCCCTCTCTGCATTAACTTCAGTTGAAGCTTGAGATACAAGTGCACGTGTCTCTCCCTACCCTTGCTGTCCCTTGCATGACCTGTGTGTCAACCAGCCAGACCCGTGCTGTCAGGCTAGCAAGCAGAAAGGCTGGGAAGCTTCATGGAATCTTCTCATGGTATCAGAGCAGGCGAGCCAGTGCTCGTCGTGCTGCGCAGCAGAGACGCAGCAGCTGCAGCAGCAGTGAGCAGCAGCAGTGGTAGCAGCCCACAGCAGCAGCAGCAGGTCCTGGTTGGACCCATCACCACCCTGAGTCGCTTGAAGCGACATGAGCACGCAGCGACGCATATGCCATCATCCTGATGCGTGAGAAACCGCAACGGCAGGTTCGTGCAGCAGGTGCAGCGTGCCACAACGGCTTGAGGCCGTTGGAGCCCTTGCGCGCAGCAGCAGCCGGTCCGAGGCCGCTCGTGTGGCGACTTGGAGCCGCAAACCGGGCGAGCAACAGCACCATCAGCGAGCAACAGCAGCAGCGGCGGCCGTGGCCACTCAGGCACCAGAGGCACCAGTACCTTTTGTAGGTGCTGACTCCAGCCGTGCAGCTTCCTGGAAGCCGCACGGACGTGGAGGAGCCGCAGACGCAAATTGCGTCAGCCGTCATCCTCTCTTCACCCGCCTGTGCCGGACTCAAATAACCACCAAAAGTTGCGCGCTATGGCTCGTTGGAAAGCTTAGATCTCAAGCTTTCCATTGCGCCTTTTCTCGCCTCATTTGGAGCTCTGTAGCCTCCAGCATTCACCGTTCCGCATCACTGATTTGAATTTTTCATTTTTTTCGGCCTGAGCACAAAAATCAGGTCGTTTTGGCCTTTTCCCCACTTTTTGAAGACGAAAATTTCACCATTGTCTTCAGCATCCTCAGAAGCCTCTGTGGTCCAAATTTCGCTTCATTTGGACAACCTTCAAATTTTAGTGGTGAAAACTTAAATTTTTAAATTTTCACCACTAAGCCGATTTCTTGGTCAGAAGGTCGACTTTTTTCACCGTCCTAAATCGGCGAGAAACGCTGACGGTTCTGCGTTCGGACGACTTTCGCACCGCCTTTCCATGGAGCCGGGCAGCTCCAAGGGCAAGGAGCTGGAGGACACCGTCACGAGCGGGGGCCGCAGCCCACGCTCAAAGGCGATTGACTTCCTGCTGGTGGAGCAGTCGTCACTACGCCAGCGCCAGGATGAGCAGTCAGCTACGCTGCGACAGATCCGCGATGCCTTGGTCTCTCTGTCTGGGACACCGGGACACCAGCCCAGGAGAGAGAGAGAGGCAACCCCATCGGCCCAGGAGTCTGCTGGCCCCACTGCCGCCCCTGCGCAGAGACGAGAGTCCATGGTCGAGGAGTGGGATCAGGCGCCACCTCCCACTGGGGAGGACGCGCTTCGCCGGTTGATGGAGCAGATGAGGAGCCTGCGCATTGAGACACCGGCGCCCAGTCCGAGGGGACAGCAGCAGCAGCAGCAGCAGCAGACCGACCCGCGTCAGGTCTCGGGTGCCGCTGGAGGAGCAGCGTTGATGCCTTTCATGCCCTTCCCACGCCCGCTCCTAGCACCACCAGAGGTCCAGCTCCCCACGGAGCGACGACCCAAGGACTTCGAGACTTCCCCGCCTCGCTACGACAGCAAGGCGGGGTTTGACTGTTGGGAGGTGCTGTTTCAGGTATGGGCAGACTCAGAGGGAGTCTGGCCCTACTACCACAGCCAGTACCAGACGGCTGATCCGCTCCAGTCCCAGACGGCAGTGCATGCCATGCGTGGACTGCTGTACGCAGTTCCACAGGAGACAGTGGTCGACTTCCGCCCCTTCCTGGGCGCGCCTGGGACAGGAGCAGGCGCAGACCCGCGCCGCGGCTAGGAGCTGGCGCTGACCCTTTTTGCAGCAGAGACTCACGCGACCCGGTCAGCGCGCCTTCGCGAGTTCCACTCCCTTCATCAGGGGTCCTCGGAGTCAGCAGCTGATTATTGGCGTCGGACCATGCGATTGTACACTCGTCTGGGCACCAGAGGCGGCTCTCAGCTCTGGGCGCTGGACACCATCATGCTAGGAGTGCGCCCCGAGCTCACTGACACCTTCTCCCGCCTCGACCAGGACGTCCTCGCGTCCATGTCCGACACCCTGCAGCTGTTGCCCTGGGCGCAGCGGTACTTCATCCAGGTCGCGACAGCTGACGAGGTAGCCCACGCACATCGGCAGGGCGCCATGGCCGCAGCAGCAGTGGGAGCGACGTCCTCTACGCCTTCCACACCGTCGTCCACCTTCACCCCCACCAGCTCCACCTCTGCCTCTCCTGCTTCCTCCCCTGCTTCTCCGACAGCCACTGCAGCAGCCGTGAAGGGGAAGAAGGGGAAGAAGAAGAGGGGACCGCAGCAGCCTTCGGGTGGCACCGGACGGGCGGTCCGCTGCCACAACTGCGGCGGACCTCATCGCTACACTGAGTGTCAGCAGGAGCTGGACTGGGCGAGGATCACCCGCGGTCTTCAGGCAGCCCACGAGGAGCGAATCCGCACTGGAGCAGCAGCCCGTGCCGCAGCGACCTCGGGGGCAGCACCGGCGGCAGATCCTTCGCCATCCGGGGGGAGTACCACGCCGGACCCGAGGGACCAGACCATCGCGGAGCTACGTCGACTGCTGGCACTTCGCTCACAGGGAGGTGCGAGTGTGTTGTTGCAGCCAAGTGGTCCACAGACTGACTGTCCATCTGTGTTTGTGGCACGTGGTCCTACTTGTGGGGGGGCTACGTCGCCTGGTGAGGATGATTCTGACAGCACAGAGTGGTTGAATGAGTCGCATCGTCGTGCATTGTCCCGCTGTCCTGCCACACCTGCTGAGCGTCGAGCAGAGGCAACGTGCTCCGTTGCTCGTTGTACCGTGACCACCACAGGTCGTGAGGCGAGTGGCCACTGGATCATTGACTCAGGGGCCACTCACCACATGACCTGCGACCGTACCGCCTTTGTCGTGCTTGGTCCTGTTGGGTCTTTTCGGTCAGTGCGGACAGGTTCTGGGCAGTCATTACCTGTTCAGGGGACAGGGGTCGTACGGTTCGATGGTCTGTCTGGTCTCGTGTATCTTTCTGACGTGCTTTTCGTGCCTGATCTCGAGCTCAGCCTGCTCTCTGTCCGTGCCTGCACGAGGATGGGTCTCTCTGTTCACCACTCCATTGATGATGCCACGATCACTGCACTTGACACTTCCACGGTTGTGTTGCGTGCCTCTGTTGTGGATGACCTGTATCGCATCGCGCGCTGCTCTGCTCCTGACTCTTCCCCTTGCTCATCTGCCCGCGTCTTTGTCACGGGGGTGTTGTCTCCTGACCACCAGCGCCTGTTACATCGGCACCTGTGTCATGTGAGCACGGACACTGTGTCCAGGCTCATTAGTACACAGCCCGCTCTCGGTCTTGACGCGGCTTCCTTCGAGAAGCCGCCCAAGACCTCTCCCTGTCGCTGACCGTGGTCGGTATGTTCTTACCCTCACGGATGACTTCACCCGCATGCGGTGGGTCTACTGCCTCCGCCACAAGAGTGATGCCGCTCTAGCCATACGCTTGTGGCTCGTGATGGCCGAGCGTCAGTCTCGTCACTCCCTCCACACCTTCCGCTCTGACCGTGGTGAGTATCTCGGTGAGCTGACCACTCACTTCGCCGAGCTTGGTATCTGTCACCAGCTCTCGGCCCCTGCTACGCCACAGCAGAACGGTGTGTCCGAGTGCTAGAACCGCACCATGGAGGACGCGGTTCGCGCCATGCACTCTGAGTGCGGTCTCCCGGAGTCCTTCGCCTTCGAGGGCTTCGCCTACATGACGTGGGTCTGGAACCGCCTCCCGCATGGTCCCTTGCCGGACCATGTCATGCCGTATGAGCTGTGGTTCGGTCACCGTGCGGACCTCAGGCTTGCTCGCGTCTGGGGTTCCTTGGCCTGTGTCTGGTACACCGAAGACCAGCAGGGGTCCAAGGTCTCTTCGCGCGGCCGGATGTGTGCCTTCCTCGGTGTCTCCTCGCGCTCCAAAGCGTGGCGTTTTTGGGATGCGGGTCGCCACGGCATCGTTGAGTCGCGCGACGCGCTGTTTTTTGAGGCACTGTCGTACCGCGACCTGTCCGCTATTCTCACCCAGGCAGCGTCTCACGTTCCCACCTGTGAGGCCTCCCGTCGGATGGGGGAGTCTACCCCACAGGGTGAGTCCGTCCGGGGTGCCTCCGGGGTGGGACCGTCGCTGGCCACCATTGACCCGGCCATCATTGACAGGGCCATCGTTGCTGTCAGGCCTGTAGTCTCTACGCCTGCCCTGCTTGCGCCCGCCACGACTGTCTCGCGTGCGCCTGCCGCGCCTGCCTCACCTGCGCCCACCGCGACTGCCTCGCCCGGGCCTGCCACGACTGCCTCGCCCGCACCTGCAGCGCCTGCTTCGTCCGCACCTGCAGCGCCTGCTTCGCCCGCACCTGCAGCGCCTGCTTCGCCCGCACTTGCAGCGCCTGCTTCGCCCGCAGCTACAGCGCCTGCTTCGCCTGCCGAGGCTGCACCTGCCGCCTCTTTGCCTGCGGCGCCTGCCTCACCCGCGCCCGCCGCGACTGTCTCGCCCGCGCCTGCCGCGACCGTCTAGTCCGTGCCTGCAGCGCCTGTTTCGCTCGCGCCTGCCGCGCCTGTCTCGCCCACGCCTGCAGCGTCTCCAGAGACAGCACCTGCCCTCCCTGTGCCAAAACCGTCGGTCAGCTCAGACTCGGGCTACTCCCGTGGACCAAGTGGGCGTCTCCGCCCACCGGCCTCACGAGCACCTTCGACTACGGTTGCGCCACCTAGACGACGCACGCGCAGCGTGCACAGTGGTGACCCTGGCACAAAGGCTCTCGGCCTAAGTGTCCAAGGCACCTACACGGAGGTGCACCCAGCTTGTCCCCAACTGATCGCTGACGAGCACGAGGCTGCACAGGCAGCTGCCGCTGACCTAGTTGCGGTCCGTCCGACCCATGAGGCATGTGTCCTGGCCACCCGGAGCTCCCCTTTGACGGTCCCTGACCCAGACACGTTAAAGGAGGCTCTCTCAGGAGAGGATGCTGAGCAGTGGCGGGCCGCCTGTGAGGACGAGCTCAGGGCCATCCGGGAGCACGGAGTCTTTGAGCTGGTCGACCGTCCTGAGGGACGGAAGGTCGTGCAGGCCAAGTGGGTCTTCCGCAAGAAGGTGAAGCCTGACGGCTCACTGGACCGCTATAAGGCCCGCTTGACTGCCAAGGGATTCTCTCAGGTTGAGGGGATCGACTTCACTGACACCTTTGTCCCTGTTGGCCGCATGACCACAGCTCGCGCGCTGCTTAGTGTGGTCCCTCACCATGACTGGGAGCTGCACCAGATGGATGTGAACAATGTGTTCCTCCACGGCACCTTAGAGGAGGAGATCTACATGGTCCAGCCACCTGGGTTTGAGGTCGAGGGCAACAAGGTCTGGCGCTTGCGCAAGGCCTTGTATGGCCTGAAGCAGTCGCCCCAGTGCTGGAACCGAGAGATCACTCGCACCCTCACTCAGGCCGAGTACGTCCAGATTGATGCCGACCCGTCACTTTTCATTCGACGAACAGCCGAGCACCTCACTGCCATTCTGGTGTATATGGACGATCTCCTGATTGCGTCTCCTTCACTAGAGGCCGTGAAGGAGGCCAAGGCGGTCCTGCAGGCCGCCTACAGGATGAAGGACCTTGGTCCAGCGGCTGTTTTCCTCGGGATGGAGATTGTGCGTGATCGTCGTCGACGGACACTCCTCCTCCATCAGGCACGATATGCACAGGTTGTGGGGGAGCGGTTTGCTGACCTCCTTGGCGCTGTTCCCGCCGCCTCGTCACCCATCACTCCCGACGGGCAGGACGCCCTGAAGGTGACAGACCCAACCGATCTAGGCGAGATTGTGGATGTGACCCTGTACTTGCGCATCATTGGCTCACTGATGTACTTGGCCACGACCACGCGTCCCAACATTGCGTTCGCTGTCAACCTACTCGCACAGTTCAGTCAGTCCCCTCGGGCTCGCGCTCTGCACGCAGCTTTGCGAGCCGTCTGGTACGTGGTCTCCACACCGTATCACGGTCTCTGCTTTCGGAGACAGTGCTCGGTTGTGGTAGATGGCTATACCGACAGCGACTGGGCATGGAGTCCTGATGGACGCAGCCGCACGGGTTACGTGTTCCAGCTTGGTGGCACTGCTGTGTCTTGGCGCAGCGGCAAGCAGGGGTGCATTGCTCGCAGCTCCTCAGAGGCTGAGTATGTTGCTCTGGGCGCTGGCGCCGCTGAGGCGGTGTGGCTGCAGCGGTTGTTCCAGTGTTTGGGTCAGTCCGTGCCTACCATTATCCTCCGATGCTACAACCAGAGTGCTCTCGTGATCGCTGAGAACTCTGGTGTGTTCCACGCACGCACGAAGCACATCGCTGTCGAGTATCATTTCGTGCGCGATCTGGTGGAGCGGCAGTTGATCTCCATCGTCTGGGTGGGCACACACTTGCAGCACGCTGACTTCCTGACCAAGGCACTGGCACGTGGGAAGTTCCTCGGGGCTGTTCGTTCCGTCCGATTGCGACCCCTGTCCGAGAGTGGGTGATTGTCCGGGTCCCTGTTGAGCACTATGTGTTGCACCGGCACGCGTTCTGCACGTGTATGGACATGCGTACCATCGGGTCATGGGGGAGTGTTGTGATGTTGTCAGTCATACACAGT
>SZWC01004564.1:132342-145127 GCA_023375785.1 Penium margaritaceum
CCTCTCGTAGTGCTGTTCTCCGTGGCGTGAAGTGTGACAAACTCTATCGTGTTCCCTTGCATGCCCCCTCCGCTCTAGCTGTTAGCATTGCCCTTGCTCACGTTGCACCCTCTCTCGCTCCTGACCTTGTCCATCTCCTGCATCGTCGTCTTGGTCATGTCCGCACAGATGCCATTCATAGCATGCTGCATCTCCAGCCTGCTCTCGGTCTCTCGCCCTCTACTTTCCCTGCCCCTTGCCGTGCTGACTTTCTTGATTGTGCGCAAGGGAAAGTGCATCGCTCTCCTTTATCTCCTTCCGAGTCTCACTCTACCCATCCCCTTGATTGTGTTCATGCAGATGTCATGGGGCCTTTGCCTCATGACCTCCTTGGTTACGTGGGTCGCTACGTCTTCTGTCTTACCGATGACTTTTCTCGCTTTTGCTTGGTGTTTGCGCTCTGTCAGAAGAGCAATGTTTGTTATGTCATCGAGTCATGGCTTGTTCAGGCTGAGTGTGCCTGGAGATGTCCGCTCTGTACACACCCCAACAGAATGGTGTCTCCGAGCGTTGGAACCGGACGCTTGCCGACGGTGTTTGTACGCTCCTGTCTGAGTCTGGCCTGCCGCCACTCTTCGCCTTCGAAGCTATGTGCTACATGACGTGGGTATGGAATCGTGTTCCCCATGGTCCCCTTCCCCGCACTGTCGTCCCGTTTGAGCGCTGGCATGGCCATCGGGCTTACCTTTGTTTGGCTTGGGTCTGGGGTAGTATTGCTTTTGTCTGGTTGCCAGAGGATCTCCGTGATGGCAAACTGTCCCCTCGCGGTCTTCTGTGCCCCTTTCTCGGGCTGTCTACGCAGTCCAAAGCCTGGCATTTCTGAGATCTTGTCCGCCAACGTGTCGTTGAGTCTCGCGATACTTTGTTCTTTGAGTCGGTCTTCCTTCGGGATCTTGGTTACCTGTCCCAAGCCTCCTCCCTCGAGCCTCTCTCTTGGCTGGGGGGGGATGTCGGCCCTGCCTGTCCGGTAGTCCCTGTTGCCGCGTCGCAACTCTCACCCTCGTTGCAGTCCTCATCGCCTAGACTTGTCCCTATGTTCTCTACGTCCTATTTCCCTGACATCTCATCCTCGTCCACTTCCTCCGACGTATCGTCCTCTCCGGTCACCCACTCTCCCCAATGTGCCTTGTCTCCCGCTGTCTTGTCCAACCCGGTCACACCTCCGGTTGCCACTTCACCTGCATCCTCTCCTGTTTGGATATCTGACCCGCCTCCGCATGTCACCACTGGTCCTCTCCCCGTCTCACCCTTTCTTCGGGGGGGACATCTCCATGCTCTCCCCAACCGTTCTAGCACTTCCACCACCTCAGCAAGTCTCAGACCGCACACTCCCCTGTTCACCCTACCGGTATGGATGCGCCGGGCTTGGCTACTAGGGTCGTCCACCCCAGTTCCGCCCTTGGCTACGCGCTCCTCTGCTCAAAGCACAAGCGAGCCATGGAAGCTGCTGTCTTGAGTAGCGTGGCCGAGTGTCACGCCACGTCGGCCACCACTGTCTTGCCCCCTGAGCCGACCACGGTGCGTCAAGCACGTGCAATCTCTGACGCACATCACTGGGAGGCTGCAATGCGTGTTAAGCTTAACGCCCTTGATGATTATGCGGTGTATGAGCTTGTCGGTTTGCCTCCTGGGCGCAAAGCCATGGATGCTCGTTGGGTCTTTCAACGTAAGTACAAGCCCAATGGTGCGCTTGACAAGTACAAGGTGCGCCTCACGGCTAAGGGGTTCTCCCAGGTCCAAGGCGTCGACTTCGACGAGACGTTTGCACCAGTCGGGCGATACACCACAGCTAGAGCACTATTGAGTCTTGTGGCCCACCACAACTGGGAGCTGGAGCAGATTGATGTGAACAATGCGTTCGTCCACGGACAGCGGGATGAGGAGATCTACATGGTGCAGCCACCCAGCTTCTCGGATGCCACCGACCGAGTTTGGTGACTGCGGAAGGCCCTCCATGACCTGAAGCAGTCGCCTCGGTGCCGGAATCAAGAAATCACCTCCACTCTTGAGAAAGGAGGCTACCGACATTGTACGATGGATCCTTCTCTCTTTGTCACTCCACCCTCTGTTCCCTTCGTGGCTGTTCTCGTCTACGTGGATGGCCTGCTAATAGCGTCGCCCAGCCAGGCTACTGTCCAGTTGGTGAAGACGCTCTTGCAGTCAACGTACAAGATGAAAGACTTAGGGCCTGCCCGCGTCTTCTTGGGCATGGAGCTTGAGTGCGACCGTACTTGTTGCACACTTCATGTTCACCAGGCTGTGTATGTTCGTACCCTGGGGGAGCGCTTCGCCTCCCTGCTTGAGTCCACTCCCACAGCGTTGACACCCATGACCCCAACTGGGCAGAGGCTGGTGAAGACACTGGATGTGTCTAAGCTGGGGGAGGCAATCAATGTGACAGACTTCCTTCGCGCCATTGGGTCACAGATGTATCTGGCTACAGAAACCAAGGCAGATGTCGCCTTCTGTGTGAAATTCCTTGCTCAGTTATCACAGACTCCTCGAGCACGACACATGGAGGCTGCACTACGTGTCGTCAGGTATGCTCTTTCCACTACTCGCACCGGCCTGTGCTATCGAGCACAATCGTTAGTTATCGTGGATGGATACACAGATACCGACTGGGCACATGGCACCAACGCGCGCAGTCGTACAGGTTACATCTTCCTCGTTGGAGGGACCGCCGTGTCATGGAAGAGTGGTAAGCAAGGTTGCGTGGTACGCAGCTCCAGCGAGGCTGAGTATGTTGCACTTGGTACAGGCATCTGCGAGAGTGTATGGCTCTGTCGCTTGCTCCAGCAACTTTGCATCCCCATTCGCTGCATCACATTGCGCTGTGACAACCAGAGCACTAAGGTCATTGCTGAGCATGATGGCCTGCATCACACACGCACAAAACACATCAATGTTGAGCATCATTTTGTGCGTGAGCGCATTGCTGTAGGTGATGTCCAGATCATTCGGCTCAACACACAACAACAGAGAGCTGACTTCCTCACGAAGGCACTCAGCAATAATGTTTTCAAGGCAGCTGTGCACGCTGTTCGGTTGTTGTATCCGCGTGGTGATCCTGGGTGAATGGTTGACCCTGTGTTCATACAGTCGCATGTTACGCCTTATGGCGCTTGTCTTTGGTTGTCAGTTTGTGTTTGTGTGCGTCGGCTGTGGGTCATGGGGGAGTGTTGGTTTATGTACCCACAGACACGTTGTGACCTCTGGCCTCGCTGCACACTCACTGCATTGACGCAGGTAACTCATGCTGGAGGGACATCGGCGCTGACGGTGTACCTCAAGTGGTGGTGACTCATGGGTGTTTAGAGAAGATGATCCAGAGCCAATCAAAGGATTGAGAGTTCCCCCTACCATAGGATCTCACAAGATAAACTCTTGATGACACTAGGGTTCCTCGTGGCACTTGCTTGGGAAAGGGGAGATCATGGCCGGGTTGTTCTCGCAGCCTGGACTTGCGTTTTCTTGCTGACAGATTAATGTGTGCAACAGGTCCAGGCTCGAGCCTTGCTTGGCGGGGGTGAGAGCAAGGATGGGCTCGCTGTTTGCCCGCTCGTCACCCCACCAGCCGCTCGACGCCCGCCATCACCTCTGCTCCTTGTCACTCTCTCATACTTGTGTGTTTCTTCGCAAAAATCTCTATACACTGTCATCCATAGTGTTCTCTCATGTAATCTCTCTCTCTCATGGTTTAGCTATCTGACAACAAATTACCAAATGCTGAGAACAACAAGAACTCTTTCTGGTAGAACTTGAGCATGGCTGAGCTCACGCCAATCTGTTGGTTCTTTTGTCTCACATCCCTCACTTGTACTCTGTTGTGTCCTCCTGGCTTGTGTTCATCGGTGTGCACATGGCTGACGGCGAGACGCGATGCTGATGAAGTGTCGTCCAGTGGAGCCAACGCACGCTGAGGCCTACACACAATTTGCTGGAGCCTCCTCCCTCCTTCATGCTCAGCTCCATCGGCAGACATCATCGGCAGTCGTGCCGCCGACAGGCACCATCGTTGCATGTGTTGTCTGCACATGTCGAGCACCACGTTTGATTGCGCTGCTGCGTTCAAAGTGCTATGTCATGCCTAGGGTCCAAGTTTCATGATTTTCCGGCACTGTCAATACCGGGGGTTAGCATAGACGCTGTGTGGGTTTAGGCAACCAAAACTCATCACTGCTACTTTTCTAGCTGATTCTGACCGCACGACTGCATTTGCAGCGTGCGTTTTATGGTATGGTCCAGTTTTCAGGCAAAACAGTTGAGCCCCGGGTTTTGGGCTGTCGGCCGTCTGGCAAGGCTCACCGAGAAAACCCTGTCTGCCAGAAAATAGGTCTATTTTCTGACTGGCTGGTTAGCTGAGTAACAAGCTCTACAGAGCTGGGGGGGTGCTAGAACTTGGAGGGGTCTCCCATTGTTGCTCATTCTTGATTCCTAATCAGTCAATTCCAGTTTTCTGCTTCTTTCTGGCGCTAACACTGGCGCGCAAATTTCTCAGCAACAAACCCAGAGTACTTAGACTTTGACTCTAGAGCGGCAGGCTGAGGGGGCAGCAGACTGAGCAACGAGCATGGAAGCCCGCACATTGCATCAACAAGGCCACTTCCCCAACCTACGCTTTAGCACAGTTTCCAGCTTGGTATCAGAGGGAGAGTGTAGCAAGAGCAGACGATTGGCGTACAGGTGCCTGACTACGCCGGTGGACCCCCATACGCACCGATGCGGAAGAAATGCTGCCGGATTTTTTCCGGCAGCATTGACCCGCCTGGTGGCTTTGTCAGACTTTTTTGCATGGCCACAGGGCCAAGGGAAATGCTACCAGATTTTTTCCGGTAGCATTGACCCCCACATGTGACGCGAGGAGGTGAGTGGCAAGCCGCGTCAGGCACTTGCTAGCGACGACGCACGTGGCGATGCCATCCACGTACAGTGACTGGTAGCAGCAGCAAGCAGTAGTAGCAGTCTGCAACAGCAGCAGCAGCTTGCAGCAGCATCGAGCAGTGGTAGTAGCAGCCACTAGTAGCTATGCGCAGCAGCCACCAGCAGCTGTGCGTAGCAGCAGTAGCTGGCAGTAGTAGCAACTCGTAGCAGCTTGCAACAATAGCAATCCACAGCCGCAAGCAGTAGCAGTAGCGAGCAACAGCAGCTCGCAGCAGCAATAGTGGCAGCTCGCAACAGTAGCAGTGGCAGCTCGCAACAGTAGCAGCAGCAGCAGTAGCCGGCTATAGTAGCAGTAGTAGTGAGCAAGCAACAGCAGTCGACAGTAGCTAGCAGCAGCAGCTGGAGCAGCCGCCAGCAGCTGCAGATGCTCGCATCTCGCTGCTCATAGCGAGCAACGAGTTGCAAGCAGTGAGCTCGCTGCTTGCCACGAGCATCGAGCAGCAAGCAGCGAGCAGCGAGCTCATTGCTCACAACTTGCTACTCACAACGAGCAGCGAGCTCGTTGTGACGAGCACAGAAAAAAAGGGAGCGCAAAGAAAAAAACCCCACCCCATAGGTGGCCCTGCAGCGGCTGTAGCCACCACCATAGCCGTTGCAGCAGCCACAACAGCCGCACGAGCATCAGCCGCAACAGTAGCAACTGCTGCTACAACAGGAGCCCCAGCAGCAGCAGCAGCAGCAACTACAGTAGTAGCTGTAGCTATTGCTGCCACAACAGCCATAGTAGCAGCAGCAGCAGTAGTAGCAACAGAAGCAACAACAGGTGCAACAGCAGTCCAGCAGTAGCAGCAGTAGCAGCAACAGCTACAGTAGAAATAGCTACAGTAGCAGCACTAGCAGCTGCCTTGTAGCTAATTTAGCAGCGGCTCCAACAACAGCGGCTATTGACATTAGCCTTCCTCAGCTGATGTCAGTGCTGACGTCATCAACAAGAAAAGTTTTTTAGCAGCAACCCTGTAGATAACATAGCAGTAGCTATTAACAACAACCATCCTAGGCTGACGACACTGCTGATGTCACTACTGATAATAGCAGCACAAAAAAAAAGGTATAAGGAGGGGAACCATGGCAGAAAATGAAGAGGGGTCCTCCTGTGTTGGAGGACCCCCCTTCTAGCAACGGTTGCAGTAGCAGCAGCAGCAGTAGCTGCCGCCAGTGCAACAGCAACAAGAACAGTAGCAGTAACAACACTAGTAACAGCAATAGCAGCAATAGCGGCAGTAGTAGCAGGAGCAGCAGCCGTGACAGCAGCAGCAGCAGCAGCAGCAACAATAGTAGTAGCCGTAGCAGAAGTAGCAGTAGCCACAGCAATAGCAGCAACAACAATAGTAGTAGCAGCAACAACAACAACAGCCACAGCAGCGGCAACAGCAGCAGCAGCCACAATAACAACAGCAGTAGTAGCAAAAGTAACAACAGCAACAATAGCAGCAGTAGCAGCAATAGCATCAGCACCAACCCCTTGTAGGCACTGTTGTAGGTCATGCTGGCTTGATTGATCCGCCGCTTTGTGCCAACAGCTCGCAATGTTGACATAGCAGCTACTGGCACTGCATCTGTTGATACCGCTGCCGCAACAATAACCATTGTAGCAGCATCAGCAGCTGTCGCCGCGGTAGTAGCAGCAGCCGCCGCGGTAGTAGCAACAGCCGCCGCGGTAGTAGCAACAGCCGCCGCAACAGTTACTACAACATCAACAAGTACCGTTTGTTCCACCCGGATACGCGAGCGGTCTCCTATGCCACGTAGTACCTGGCGTAGCAACACACCCAGTGCCAACTATAGACGGTGACGTCAACCCTAGGCCTCACTCTGGGTGCCAACCGCAAGCCAAAGGATTTCAAAATCCCGCCGCTGCCGCTTCAGGCTGGTGACCGGTTCTGGAGCTGGGAGTTCAGCTTCCGGAAGTGGGCACAGGGTGAGGGCTTGCGGCCCTACTATGTCCTGCCCTTCCACTCCACCCAGGCCGGCCAGGTCTATGACGCCGGTTGCGCTGTGCATGCCCTTGTCCTTGTGGCCCCTCTAGCTGCACGCCTCGCCCTTGAGCCCTTCCTCGGCGACCTCACCACTGGCGCACTCCCTGACCCGGCAGCAGTGTGGCACGTACTCACGCACCATCATCACCTGTCTAGTGACGCCGAGACCAACCGCCTGCTCCAGGAGTTCAACTCCCTCCGCATGGGGGAGACCGAGACGGTCACCTCCTATTCGCAACACACGGAGGACCTCATGCGCCACCTTGGAGACGCCGCACCACCCCCTCTCTCCGCGCTCTTGACCATCAAGCGCGGTGCCACCGACCCCTTCTCTGACGTGTTTGTCCACTACTCATCGGACGTCCTCGTCGCGATGGCTGCCCAGGGTACCCTCATGCCCTTGGCATACGAGCTCTTCCTCTGCATCCAGGAGGCTCGTCACGAGTCACACATCCATCGCACGGAGTCCCTTGCCTCTCCTACCATTGTCTCCGTGGCTGTTGCCGCCCCCACAACAGCAACGTCCTCCAACTCCTCCTTGGCTAGCAAGAAGAAGAAGAGGGGCAAGAAGGGCAATGGTCCTTAGCAACAGACAAGCGGATCCGGCAACGCCAGCCTCGTTTGCCATAACTGTGGCCAGTGTGGACACGGGTGGTACACGTGTCCAATTTGACTGACGAGGCTCGCGTCATTGCCACCATGCGTCGCCAGCGTGAGCGTCGCCTTGCCACCATTGCCGTGACCGTCACTGCTCCTACCGCATCTGAGCCGCTCGCGATGGCCCCACCATAGCTTCCTCCGCAGCCGTCCGTGCCCGCTCCTCCGTCCAGTGCGCTTTCCTCCCCCTTCTTGGACTATGGCGTCATTATACCACAGTCGGTCTACTCCATCGAAAACTCCGCCCGCGAGCTGGAGTAGTTCATCGCATTCCAGCTCGGCATTCTTCGTCCTCCTCCCCAGGGAAGTGCGAGTTGCGTAGTCGCTAGTTCCTCCCTACCTTGCATGACAGAGTCGGTGCTACGATCATGTCTTGTATCTCCGTCCATCCCGTCCTCTGACGTGCCTTGCCCCCTTGCTCCTCTTCTTGATGATGTTGCCTGGCTGGATGACTGACAGTCCCGGTTTGTATCTCCATCCACTTCGTCAATGTCGCTTGTCTCTTGCCATGTGACTGTCAGTGACCTGGCCACACCGGTCTAGGATCCGTCAAAGACCTGGATCATCAACTTTGGGGCCACGCATCACATGACGGCCTCGTTCGAGGCTTTTAGTGTCCTTGGTCCCATCATCGATGTCATCGGGTTCGGACGGGTTCTGGTTAGGTGTTACCTGTTCGTGGTGTTGGTGTCATTTGTTTCCGTGGTCCAGCCAATGATGTCTTCTTGACTGATGTTCTCTTCGTCCGTGGCCTTGAGCTCAACCTCTTGTCTGTCACTGCCCTTGATTGCATGAGCATGGATGTTCTGCATTCGCATTGTGTGGGCACTGTGTTGTTGCGTCTGTCTAGTAGTATCGTTTTGCATGCCATCGCCCGTGGCAACTTGTGGCACGTACCACGCCTGTTCGCTTCTACTTGTGTCCCCTCCTCGTTAGCTAACAATGGCCACGTGTTTGTGACTAGCACCCTCTCTCCGCAACACACGGGTCTCCTGAATTGCCAGCTCTTTCACGTCCACTCTGCCGCTATTGAAAGCATGCTTCGCATACAGCCGGCCACGGGCCTTGACCCAGCCTCCTTTTCTTTGCCGTGTCCCACTGAGTGCATTGATTGCGCTCAGGGGAAGATGCACCATTTCACATATCCCCTCTCTACCTCTTGAGCGTCTGCCCCGCTCGACTTAGTTCACTCTGATGTCATGGGTCCCATCTCGACAGAGTCACTTGACGAGCAGGGTCGTTGTGTTCTGACACTCACGAACAACTATTCTCCTTATCGCTGGGTCTTCTGCCTTTGGCATAACAGCGACGTTGCCCCCTCCATTTGGGACTAGCTTGTCCATGCTGAACGCGAGTGTGGTCACCCTTTCTGTCGCTTCCGTTCTGATCGTGGGGATGAGTTCCTAGGGGAGACCACACTCTTCCTCGCCTCCCGTGGTGTCCATCATGAGACGTCGGCGCCTTACACGCCAGTCCAAAACGACTTCTCTGAGCGATGGAACCGCACCATTGCCGACTCCGTCTGCACCATGCGGGTCGAATCTGGCATCTCAGACGGCTTCTACTTTGAGGCCATGACCTACATGACGTGGGTCTGGAACTGGATTCCCCACGAATCCATTCCCTGTCAGTCCATCCCATACCAGCAGTTGTGTGGAGAACGCACCGACCTGCGTCCGGCCTGAGTCTGAGGCTACGTGGCCATCGTGTGGTTGCCTACCCCACACCAGGGTGGCAAGCTCAAGCCTCGCAGTCGTTGGTACACCTTCATTAGCGTCTCGCGTCAGTCGAAGGTATGGCGCCTCTAGGACCCCACCCGACACTGAATCATCGAGTCCTGCGATGCCCTCTTCTTTGAGGACCTGTTTCCCCGCGACCTCATTTGCTCCATCGCAACAATGTTCTTCCGTCGCATGGGGGAGTGGTGGGTCCTTCCTCCGTCCAGCCGCATCCGGGCGCTCCATTGTCTGCGCTCGCAGGACCGTCTGCGCCGGCTATCCCATCTGTGTCCGAAAGCCCCTTAGAGCCAGCTGCCCCATTTGTGTCCGACAGCCCCTCAGAGTTGGCTGCCCTATCAGTCTCTGCCAGCCCCTCAAGGCCGGCTGCCTCGTCCGTGCCCACCAACCCCTCAGGGTCGGCTACCTCGTCCATGCTCGCTGGCCCCTTTGGGCCGACTGCCCTGTCTGTGTCCTCCAATCCCTCAGGGCCGGCCGCTCCATCTATTTCCGACAGCCCCTCAGGGCCGGCTGTCCTGTCCGTGTCCGCTAGCCCTCAGGACGGGCTGCCCCGTCCGTGTCTGACAACCCCTCAGGGCTGGCTGCCCCATCTGTGTCTGCCACCCCTTTAGGGCCGGCTGTCCCGTTCACGTCCGCTAGCCCCTTAAGGCCGGCTGCCACGTCTGTGTTCGCCAGCCCCTCAGGGTCGGTTGTCCCGTCCATGTCCGCGAGCCCCTCAGGGCCGGCTGCCTCGTCCGTGTCCGCCAGCCCCTCAGGACCGGCTGCCCCGTCCGCGTCCGCCAGCCCCTCGGGGCCAGCTGCCTCGTCCGTGTTTTCCAGCATTTTAGGGTCTGCTGCTCCGTCTGTATCGGTGCTCTACACATGTGGTCCGGATGGGAGCTTTAGACCCGAGTGGACAATGAGCACTCAGGCCGCCTCCTCATGTCCTCTCACTCCACAACCCCCTTTCATTCCACAAGGCTCCTCACCTCATGTCAGATCCACTCCCACGGTCGTGAGTGGGGACCTTGGCACCAAGGCACTTGGCTTGGCCACACTGTGAGTAATCGCTAACCTATCTCTAGGATCAGCTTTGGGCTATGCCTTGCTCCATCAGGAGCAACGATATGCCATTGCGGCCACGCTCACGCATATGCCACCAGAGGTGCAGGATGCGCACGCCCTCACTGTCCGCCCCACGGAGCGACCAGAGGACCCAACCACCCTACGTGAGACTCAGGCATCTCTCAAGGCCGCTTATTGGGAGGCTGCATGCATCGACAAGCTTGCCGCCATTTGGCAACATCACGTCTATGAGCTCGTCGACCTCCCCCCGAGCCGCAAGGCCATCGGCGCCAAGTGGATTCTCCGACGAAAGTGGAAACCAGATAGGTCCCAGGACAAGTGCAAGGCCCGTCTCACGGCGAAGGGGTTTGCTCAAGTCCCTGGGTTTGACTATGATCGGATCTTTGCCCTGGTCAGTCGTTTCTCCACTTGCCTGGTGTTGTTCGACTTTGTTGTCCAGCACGGATGGGAACTACATCAGATACATGTAAGCAACGCCTTCCTCCATGGTTCACTGGAGAGCGAGGAGCTCTACATGGTGCAGCCTCCAGGCTTTGACGATAGCTCCGGCAAGGTTAAGAAGCTATGGAAGGCCCTCTACGGCTTGAAGCTGTCACCGTGCTGCTGGAACGAGGAGATCAGTCGTACGCTTCTTAGCGGCGGCCTCCTTCCTAGCTCTGCCGACCTCGCGCTATTCATCAGTCCGCGAGGTCAGACTCTCGTTGCTATCGTGGTCAATGTGGACGACCTGCTCATCGCGTCGCCGGATACAGCTGCCATCCAATGGGTGAAGGACCTGTTGCATGCTGCCTACCAGATGAAGGACCTTGGGCCAACATGAGTCTTTATGGGTATGGAGCTTGAGCATGATCGCTCCGTGGACATCCTGCATGTCCATCAAGCCGCCTACATCCAGACCTTGTCCGGGCGCTTCGCTGAGGACTTGCCCCTCGTGCCGAGAGCATCCTCACCCATGTCACCCGATGGGTAGGAGATCTTCAAGAGCTCTAATCCAGCTGTGATGGGGGAGCCAGTAGATGTGACCACATATTTGCGCGTCATTGGGTCAGTGATGTTACTGGCGACGACGACGCGTCGAGACATTGCGTTCGCTGTCAACCTCCTCGCACAGTTCTCGAAAGAGCCACGTCACCTCCACGTTGAGACTGTGATCCCAGTGTTGCACTACATCGTTTCTACCCCACGGTGAGGCCTCATGTTCCGTCGACAATCGTCCGTTGTGGCGACGGGATACACCGACATTGACTGGGCCGGTAGTCTGGACGGTAAGAGTCGTACTGGCTGGATCTTCCTTGTTGGCGGAACGGCTGTATCTTGACGTCGTGGCAGGGTAAGGCTACAGTGCGCGCAGCACTGCTGAAGCTGAGTATGTCACCCTTGGTTCTGGCGCTTGTGAGAGCGTGTAGCTACGCCGCCTGTTGTCCGATCTGCGTCAGTCAGTCCTATCCATCAAGTTGCATTGTGAAAATGAAAGTGCCATGGCCATTACTGACAATGACGACGTGTACCACACTCACACAAAACACATCAATATCGTGTATCATTATCTGTGTTCTTTGTTGCATGATGACAGCATCAACATTGTGTGGGTTGAGGCAGCACAGCAGTTGGATGATTTCTTGAACAAGGCACTGAAGCGTGATTCGTTGAAGAAGACTGTTAGTGTAGTTGGTGTGCTTCAGTGAGGTTCTCTCTCTCCCTGTCCACTTGGTCTCTGTGCTCTCTGCCCGTCCATGTGCACTGCGCCTGTGAGTCATGGGAGAGTTTTGTCTCACATCTCTCACTTGTAATCTAATGTATCCTCCCGACTTGTGTACATAGGTGTGGAGATAACTGACGTCGAGACGCGACGCTGATGGAGTGTCGCCCAGTGGAGGCAACGCACGCTGAGGCCTATACGCAATTTGCTAGAGCCTCCTCCATCCTTCGTGCTCAGCTCCATCGGCAGACCTCCTCGGCAGTCGTGCCGCCGACAGGCAGTGTTGCTGCATGTGCTGTCTATACATGTCCAGCACCACGTTTGATTGTGCTACTATGTTCGCAGTGCTATGTCATGCATAGGGTCTAAGTTTCATGATGTTTTGGCACTGTTGGTACCGAGGGTTAGCGTAGACGCTGCCTGGGTTTAGGCACGCATAAATCCTCACTGTTATTTTTCTAGCTGATTCTAACCGCAGGACTACGTTTGCAGTGTGCGTATTATGGCATGGTCCAGTTTTCAGGCAAAACAGTCGAGGCCCGGATTTTGGGCTGTCGGTCGTTTGGCAGGGCTCATCAAGAAAACCCCGCCTGCCAGAAAACAGGTCTGTTTACTGATTGGCTGGTTAGTTGATTAATAATCTCTATAGAGCTTGGGGGGGGGGGGGGT
>SZWC01004564.1:145275-167876 GCA_023375785.1 Penium margaritaceum
GGGGGGGGGGGGGTTGGAACTTGAAGGAGTCTCCCATTTTTGCTAATTCTTGATTCCTAATCAGTCACTTCCAGTTTTTAGCTGCTTCCTGGCGCTAACATTGGCACGCGCATCTCTGAATAACAAACCCAGAGCACTCAAACTTAGACTCTAGAGCGGCAGACTGAGGGGGCAGCAGACTAAGCAACAAGCGTGGAAGCCCACAATGCTACTGCTCCAACCTGCGCTCTAGCACAATTTCTAGGTCAATTTTGCAACCGGCAGAGACGCCAGTGATGCGAGGTCCACAGCTTCACATCTGTTCAGTCACTTGAAGTGATAGTGTGTGTAGATGGATGGAGTCAAGAGGCCACTTGGGTGTTTAACTGACATAACAAACACTCCTCCATGACCCACGGACGAACAGCCCACATACCACAAGAAAACTCACGATGAGAGGAAGAGACAAGAAGTTGTCACATCAGCTGGGAGCATCACGTGCATGGAATGAGCCAACATCATGCACAACAGCCTTAAACATTCCGCTGCTGAGAGCTTTGGTGAGAAAGTCTGCACGCTGCTGACGCGTGTCGACCCTAACGACCTGGTCATCTCCTGGGGTAATGCGCTCACGCACAAAGTGATGCTCAATGTTGATGTATTTAGTGCGTGAATGATGCATGGCATCATGCTCAATGATTGCCATGGTCCTTTGATTGTCGCAGCGAAATTTGATGTAGCAGATAGGTACGCAAAGCTGCTGCAGCAAGCGAGAAAGCCAACCACTCTCACATGTATCTGTGCCAAGTGCAACATACTCAGCCTCAATGGAGCTGCATGCCACACAACCATGCTTGCCACTTTTCCATGAGATAGCAGTCCCACCCACGAGAAAGATGTAGCCAGTGCGGTTACATGCATTTGCATCATGAGGCTAGTCACTGTCAGTGTATCCATCGACAACTACAGAGGGTTGTGACCTATAGCACAGCCCTACACGTGCAGTAGACAGTGCATAGCGGATGACATGTAGTGCAGCCTCAAGGTGCCTAAGACAGGGCTGCCGGGAGAACGGGGCCAGGAAATTGACCGAGAAGGCCACGTCCACTCGAGTGGTGGTGGCAAGGTACATCATGGATCCAATCCCGCTGAGATAATTAGTGACGTCGACAGTGTCTCCCAGATGTGTCATGTCGAGTGACTTCAGCAGGTGCTGGCCGACTGGAGTCATTGGTGTGGATGCAGTTGGGGTGTCAACGAGAAAGGAGGAGAATCTCTCCCCAAGGTTGCAAATGTAGGCAGCCTGGTGCACGTGCAGTGTCCGACGCTAGCGGTCACGCTTGAGCTCCATGCCCAGAAAAACACATGAGCTAGGCCCAAGTCCTTCAATTTGAATGTGGAGTGCAGCACAGTCTTTACGGACTGCACAGCGGCGGGACTTGGCGACGCAATGAGAAGATCATCCATGTAGACCAAGATGGCCACAAAGGGCAGTAAGGGCGCACTCGAGAAGAGCGCTGGATCGAGATTGCTACGACTGTAGCCACCCTTCTCAAGGGCGGACGAGATCTCCAAGTTCGAACATCGCGGGGACTGCTTGAGCCCGTAGAGAGCTTTACGCAGCCCCTAGACCTTGTTTGTGCCAGTAGTGAAGCCTGGGGGTTGCATCATGTAGATCTCCTCGTCGAGACGAGGATCATGCTAGAATGCATTGTCGATGTCCATTCGCTCCTGTTCACATTCGTGCTAGGCAACCAGGCTAAAAAAAGCTTGAGCCGTGGTGTGTCGTCCAACGGGGGCAAACGTTTCATCGAAGTCAATGCCTGGAATTTGGAGGAATCCCTTGGCTATAGGCCCGGCCTTATACCTGTCAATTGTGCCATCAGGCTTTAGCTTGTGCAGAAGCACCGTGCAGGCCGAAACAACCTTGCGACCTGCTAGGAGATCAACAAGTTCAGACACCTCATGTTTGTTCAAGGCTGTGAGCTCCTCCTACATGGCCTTCTCCCAGAGGTCAGTGTTGCCTGCCTCCCTAGCTTGACGGATAGTGGTAGGCTCAGTTGGGAGTGAGGAAGCCCGCTTGCCGTAAAGCAGACGGCTACGCATCCAGCGATTGATACATCCAGAGCATTGTGGAACTCATGAGCAACAAGTGTGGAGCCCACTGCCAAGTTAGGATGGATGACGCTCACAGAAAGTCCAAGTGCATCAAGTCCAGTGGGTCTGGCAGCGGAACCGGCCACTGTGGAGGATGCACTAGAACGGGTGTGAAGCTGAGAGGGCTGTGAGGACTGTGCAACATAGTTCTGTGGGAGCGAATGGAGTCTCCCTCCACGAGTACACGACTCTGGTAAGACTGGTGGTGCATCATTGATCAGGGAGGAGACTATCTCACCAACAACCACCGTCAGCTGTGAGACAGACGGTGGAGAGGGATCAATTACAATATGTGGAGGAGACCAAGCCACAATGTCAGCAGACAGTGGCGGAGCACTGAGAGGAGCTGACGTGGACTCAGAAGACGTAGAAGGGGAAGACACTGGGGAAGGACCGAATGAGGATGCAGACGAGGTGTTGGGGTGCGTGTCAGGAATGGATGACATGTCAAGCACAAGAGAAGAGAGGTTAGAGGAGGGAGCCGAGTCAGTGGGAGTCACCCCAGCAAGACCGGAGGTTGGAACAGACCCACAACCCCCCCTCCCCCCCCCAAGCCGACGGAGCGAGGACAGAGAAGGAGGGGGAGTGACACGGGACAAGTCACGAGGAAAGACGTCCTCANCAGACAGTGGCGGAGCACTGAGAGGAGCTGACGTGGACTCAGAAGACGTAGAAGGGGAAGACACTGGGGAAGGACCGAATGAGGATGCAGACGAGGTGTTGGGGTGCGTGTCAGGAATGGATGACATGTCAAGCACAAGAGAAGAGAGGTTAGAGGAGGAGGGAGCCGAGTCAGTGGGAGTCACCCCAGCGAGACCGGAGGTTGGAACAGACCCACAACCCCCCCTCCCCCCCCAAGCCGACGGAGCGAGGACAGAGAAGGAGGGGGAGTGACACGGGACAAGTCACAAGGAAAGACGTCCTCAAAGAAGAGAGCATCACGCTACTCGACAACGCGAGCGCGACTGGGGTCCCAGAAACACCAGGCTTTGGACATGGCCGAGACCCCGAGGAAAGTGCACAAGCGGGCGTGCAGACTAAGTTTGCCGTCACAAAGATCCTCAGGGAGCCAGACCGCAATGCAACCCCAGACACAAGCAAGGCGGAGATCCGCTCGGCGGCCAAACCAACGTTCAAACAGAGTGACATGACTTGGGAGGGGACCGTGGGGAACACGATTCCAGATCCACCTCACATAGAACATGGTTGGAAAAGAGAATAGAGGGGGAAGGTCAGATGCTTTGAGAAGAGTATGCACACCATCAGTAAGAGTCATGTTCGAGCATTCAGACACACCGTTCTACTGAGGGGTGTAGGGAGATGTAGTTTCAATGCTCACATCCCAAGACGAGAGAAAACAAAAGATAGGACCAATGAATTCACCGCCAGGATCACACCGGAAGACGCGAAGACGCCGGCCACAAGCACCTTCAGCATCGGGAAGCCAAGACTCAAGAGTGGAGCAAACATCACTTTTTTGCTTGAGAGCAAAGATCCAGCGCATGCAGGACAAGTCATTAGTGAGGCAAAGAAGATAATGATAAACTCCAAGAGCCTCATGAGGAAGAGGCCCCATTACATCAGCATGCAACAGGTCAAGAGGATGAGATGTGCGAGACTCAGAAGTGGAAAAAGGAGATCGATGCATGTTTCCCTGAGCACAGTCAAGATAGTCATGGGAACAAGGGATTGGGAATGTAGCAACGTCAAGGCCATGGGCGGGAAGCACGCAAAGAAGGCTGTCAATGGCAGTAGTGTGGATGTGGCACAAGCGGCGGTGCAACAGTTGGGCATGCGCAGGGGAAAGGAAGTGAGCAACATGCACGTGAGCAGCAGTGGCAGGAGAGGGTGCGAAAGTGGGAACATGGAAAAAGCAATCACAGGTGTGCCCTGCAGAAGAATGCGGCCAGACATGTGGTGAGAGACAGAGACAATGCCGCAGCTGGAGGAGAAGTCATTGCCCTTGTCGTCGAGTGTCGTAACAGATAGGAGACTTAGCTCAAGCGATGGAACATACAGGACTTCTGGCAAGAACAGTTCCCCCCCAGGGCTGACAAAGCGCACAATGCCAACACCTTGAACAAGGACAAGGAGTAGTTGACCTAAACCAATGCGGACAAAGCGCACCAAACCAACAAAACCAAGGGAGACAAAAGACGCACGCGACAAAGTCATGTGGTGGGTGGCCCCAGAGTCAAAGATGCAGAAGCCACCCGACGCACAAACAGTGGAGGGGTCATGACTCACGACAATAATGGCGACATGTGGGGAGAAGCGCTGACCACATGCAACAAGACAGTGTGGCATGGGCAAAGACTACCATTCTTGAATCCACGAAATATCAGCAGGAGGACACCCGCAAACATGACCGGACGCAAGCCCACGCAACTCCCCATCAACGACACACGCAAGAGGCTCCTACCCAGAGCACTCACTCTCACCTCCCTGATCACGAAGGTGATTCTGGTGGATGGCGTAAGAAAGCGTAGTGTCTAGCTGGCGCTCGTCCTCGAGCAAGTCCAAAGTAATGACAACGCCGGAGAAGGGACGATGCTGTGGGTAAGAAGGGGACGTCCAGGCAGGTGGAGAGTAGGCGCAAGGTGGGGGTTGGTAGAAGACCGGCCCACAATACCCCGGGGACCAACCCCAAGGATAAGGAAGTGGAGGTGGAGCAACAGCTGTGGTGTAGGCATTGGCTTTGGTGGTGGCAGGGGAGCTGCGGCTCGGTTGAGCCGTGGAGGTGGCAACACGAGATATGCTCCCAGACCCCCCGGAGGATCGCGCCCAGTGGGTACGCATGGCAAAGGCTAGATGCTTGTTGTTTGGTGGTGATGGACACTTTGATGCACAATGATTGCCAGTGCCACAGGTCCAACAAGTGACTGTGCGGGGAGTGGAGGAAGAGGAGGAGTTGCTGCTAGGACCCATGCCGCGGCCGGCCTGGCCGCCAGAGCTAGAGGCACCGGCACCGGCACCTTTGTCCCGACCGCGACCACGACCACCACCCCCCCTTGGTGACGAAGAAACATGGCAGAGGAGGAGGGTGAGGAAGCAGATGTGGAGGATGATGATGTGGAAGGGAGTGCCGTGGTGGCAGCAGCAACAGCTACACGATGGATGCGCTTGTTCTAGAGAGCGCTCCACCAGTCAGTGAGACGTAGTGAAGTGAACTCCCAGAGAGCACTAATGCCTGGGGGAGAGTCTGCGGGCACGAGCTCAGTAGCAAGGTGCTCGAGCTCGGAGGCTTTCACCTCCTTGAAGATGTCTTACAGCTCAGGGATGAGGCCGTTAACGATGGAGAGAACAACAGGAAGCTGTCCAGGTGCCGCCCTCCTGAGGTCCTTCAAAAGGTACAGATTGCGGGCCCAATAGGAATCCACACTCTCGTCAGTATGCATCAAGAGCGTGTTGAACTGTACTAGATGCAGCTACAAGAGACACTTGAGAATTACAGGTTTGGATGGAGACAGGAGCACTGGAGAGGGCGGTAGCAGCTGAGCCTTCTGCTGTTGCGACAAAATCAGCTGCTGCTGCAACCTGCATTGCTATGTTGACGGCTGTGACTACGAAGGGACCCTAATCAACAGCAACGGCCGTGTAGGTCTCAACTGCCCTACCAGTGGCAGTACTGACAGGTGTACGTGCAGCACACAATGTGGCAGCAAACGTGGACGAGAAAGCAATGTTAGAAGGAAGGACGACCTCCAAAACTGTGAAGATGTTAGAGGGTCTAGAGGATATAGCAGTAACCTGAGATGTAGCGAGGGACGCGGCACGACGCGGGGTAGCCTCGGTAGGCTGAGCTGGAGCTGCTGTTACGGCTGGTGCCGCCCTAGTAGGGGCGGCATGCTGACTCTGTCGACTCGTCCTATTGACAACAGGAGAGCTTATTGGGGATGGACGGCGTTGTTCACGTGGTGGCCCTGTTGCCAGTGCGTTTTGCATTGTTGGTGATTTGTCAGAGGCAGACTGGCAGTAGGCTGAATACTCGGCGGTGTCTGTATGTGCATCGTCGTCTGCAGGGTCGTATTCTTCCCCACTGTAATACCCCGGGCTGTCACAGCGGTGACGACACTCCCACATTGCAATCCCCGCTCAATCTGCTTTTTCCTCGTGGCGTGCAGTCAGTTCGTTCATGCGTGTGAGTTCATGCCAACCCCTCCGAGGTGTGAGGAATGGTTCTGTGTCAAGTGGTGAAGCCAGGGTGGCGTCTCAGTTTGCAGGCACAACTGCTGCTGGGTATGCAGTGGTGGAGCAAGGTAGCACAGTGCGTGGGCAGCGATGCCCAACGGCAGTGCATGGCTGTGAGATGGCAGACTGTGTAGAAGGATGCCGTGAACTTGCGGGTTGTGCTACTGGAGAGGTACAAGCAACAGAGTGAGGAGAGCCGCACGAATGCGTGCGGCAGTTTTGCACGGCAACCGTCGAGAACTGCCGAATTGCAACGCCGCAGAGCTCGGTGCAGAGGTGAGGGATTTTTTAGCAGCTGCAGGGCTGCCAGGGCGCAGAGCTGCAGAGCTGTGGAGCAGATGCGGGCCGAGGCAAGAGTGCCAAGGGACCATGGTGATGCGGAACTCTGGTGCTTCGGAGCTGTGGTGCTAAGAGCTGCGGTGCTCAGAACTGCGGAGCTGCGGAGCAAATACGGGCCGAGCCAAGTGTGCCAAGGGACTGTGGACACGCGAACCTTCGGTGTACAAGCTGCAAAGGTGCGGAGTGTGATTAAGCGGCAGTGTGATAGTGTAGGAGCCACGGAGATGTGGTGGGTCGAAACGAGAGGGCCTCGGTGCTGTGGCAATGCAGTGCTCCAGCAATGCCGAGCTAAGAGGTTGCGGTGCAGGCAACTGGATGAGGCCGTAAGTGAAGGTTCCCTCCCGCTCGTCGTTTGCACCGTACCACACAAGACCCCGGATCGGTGGAGCGGAGGGGGTTGCCCCTCTTGCTCTGATACCAGTATTTAGCGACAAGACGCCGGCACTCATTTGCTACCATGCAAGCTAGTCACGCAAGACATCCATGGCTCTAGGTGGAGCGAGGAGTTGGTGAAAAAGCTGCCTTAGAAGGTAGCGAGAGACAAGTCAGGTGAGTAAAGAGCTAGCGAGCTCTTGGCACGCGGTTGACCGGGCCCCCCACTCGAGCAGCTTGATGTGGGGCTTGGCCGCCACCCCGGGGTCGAACCAAACCCGGCGGCTAAAAGCCACCGTGGTCTCTCACACCTCGGAGCGACCAAGAGTGTGGCCCCGTAGGATCAGCAACCCTGTGTAACTGCGAAACAACTAGCTTAGCATGCAAGTTAGAAACAACCAAGAATCCACATCGACCACAAGCGTATGTGGAGCATGCATCTCTCATGTAATCCTCTCTCATGGTTTAGCCATCCGACGACTAATCACCAAATGCTGAGAACAGCAATAACTCTTTCTAGTAGAACTTGAGCATGGCTGAGCTCACGCCAATCTTGCACCCGGCAGAGACGCCAGTTATGCGAGGTCCACAGCTTCACATCTGCTCAGTTATGTGTAGCGATGGTGTGTGTAGATGGATGGAGTCAAGAGGTCACTTGCGTGTTTAACTGACACAACTAACACTTACATGACAAGGCGACGATAAGGCAAGGGTGATGAAGCAATTCCGACTTGTGTGTATAGCAGGGTGAGGGAATGGAGATATTCCCTAAGTAGCATTCTTTATGAAAGGGTACAAAGCATAGAACACAACGTGACAGACTACGCTTGGAAAGGCGGAGAGACGGCGAAGAAACGACTAGAAACGAAAGAGTTAGATGAAACAATGACTGGGAGGGAGAGACATCCCCTCCATCCGCGGTCAGGCTAGCGTACGTCCAAACTATGCGACAGCTAGCCTATGGAAAATCCACGAAAACTTCTACAAGCTACCAAGCAGGAAATGGACAGATCCGGGAAACAGTACGGATTATTCGGGTGGCCAAATGACAAAGGAAAGAAGTAGAGGAAGTAAAAAATTGAGCTCTACGGAACCAAGCTAACGAAGAGCAGAAGTGATGTTATTGAAGAATGGCCCTCGTGAACTGGCCACCGAGAAAATTCCTGTGAGCACGCAGGGACTTGAAAGATGAGGGAGAGATCATCAAAGTAGCCGTTGACCACTGTAGTCTGCTTTCATGTGAATGGCGTCAACTTCATAGGTCTCCAAGAAAGACATGACCCCCATGACCCGTAGACGCCAGACACCATAAGTGCGCACGGGGAGCAGACAAGTGACAACGAGCCACAAGCGGCAAAAAGGAGCTACAACAGCACAAGAACGGACAACACAAAGGTAAAACTGAGATGGCAGAACGGGGTAAGACGGAGACACATCAACCAAGATTGACACGGAGAGACTGGAGAACAACACCATGCGCAACCACCTTGAACATCCCATTGCAGAGTGCCTTCTGAGAAATTCAGCATGCTGTTGACGGGTGTCAACTCCAATCAGGCGCACATCACCATACACAATGTGTTTACAGAAAAAGTGATGTTCGATGTTGATGTGCTTTGTGCGAGTGTGGTGCATTCCATCGTGCTCAACAATGCAATGAGTGCTTTCAATATCGCAGCGAAGAGTGATGTAGAGAATGGGCTTGCACAACTGCTACATGAGACCACACAGTCACATGCTCTCACAAACACCCGCACCCAGAGCGACATACTCCAGCCTTTCTCGAGCTGCACACGACACAACCTTGATTTCCGCTCTTATGTTTGTTTTCACGCAGCTCTCACTATGCTTTGTGCGTCCTCCCGGCTCGTGTACATCGGCATGCAAATGACTGATGGTGAGACATGACATTACTGGAGTGTCGTGTGTTGGAGCCGACGCAAGCTGAGACCTGCACACAGTTTTCTGGGGCCTCCTCCCTCTGACGGTCGACATGCTCAGCTCCATGGGCAGACCTCCTCGGCAGTCGTGCCACTGGCAGTCCCTGCCACTTTAGATGCTATCTGCATGCGTCTAGTGCTGGATCTGACTGCACCATTGCATCTGCAGCGTTTATGCCCTGCGTAGGGTCCAAGTTTCATGTTGACCGGGCATTGTTGTTACCGGGGACTAGTGTAGATGCTGCCTGGGTGTAGGCGGCCATAACTCCTCTCTGCTAGTTTTTTCTAGATGATTCAGACCTCACGACTGCATTCGCACTGGTATCTTTTCCTCGATATTATGGTATGGTCCAGTTTTCAGGCAAAACAGACGACGCCCGGTTTAGGGTTGTCGGCCGTCTGGCAGGGCTCATCAAGAAAACCCTGCCAGCCAGAAAACAGATCATTTCCTGATTGGCTAGAAAGCTGAGTAACAAGATCTACAAAGCTGGGNCTAACTCCTCAGCGCACAGTTTCTCTCTCACAGACTCAGAGCAGCGGAAGGGGGCAACAATGCAAAGCAATGTGCATGGGGCCATGCCTACTCTAGCAATGCTGCAGCCTCAACACGCCGCTCTAGTCTAGATTTCTAGCTTGGTATCAGAGCCAGAGCATAGCAGAAGCATCAGAACTCAGCAGCAACAGCACGTGTAGGTCCCAGTCTACGCCGGCGGTCCCAGAAACGCGCCCGTGCAAGGGAAACTCTGCCGGATTTTTCCTGGTAGAGTTAGCCCCGCCGGGTGGCGTCGTCAACATGCTCCCGACGTGGGGAAATGCTGCCCAAAATATTCTGGCAGCACTGACTCCGCGACGGCGGTAGCATTGGCGGACTCGCGGCCGGCAATGTGATGTGCGACGCTGTGATGGAACCGATGCACACGGCGACGGCGCAACAGACGAGGGAAGTGACCTCTCCCGCCTCCCCTCCCTCTCCTCTGCAGCCATAGCAGCAGCAGCCACAACGTAGATCTGCACTACAGATCTGCGCTACAGAGTTGTGGCCGCAGCCGCAACAGCAACAGTAGCAGGTGTTATGCAACAGTAGCCACAGCAGCAGCCAGTGCTGCGCAGCAGCTGCCATAGCTGCGCAGCAGCCGCCGCAGCAACTGCACAACCAGCTGCGTAGCTACGTAGCACGCAACTTCACAACCACACACCTGCGCAGCCATGCGGCCACGCAACCACGCAGCCACGCAACCACGCGGCCACGTGGCCATGCAGCCACCTAGCCACGCAGCCATGCAACAACGCAGCCACGCAGCCACGTAGCCACGCAGCCACGCAGCCACGCAGCCGAGCAGCCATGCAGCCACACGGCCGCGCAACCACATTGTCACGCAACAACGCAACCACGTAGCCACGTAGCCATGCAGCCACGCGGCTGCGCAGCCACGTGGCCATGCAGTCACGCAGCCTCGTAACCATGTGGCCACACCGCCACGCAGCCATACAACCACAAAGCCACATAGCTGCGCAGCTACGTAGGCAAGAATCCACACAGCCATGCAACCACGTAGCCGTTACAGTGACGTCAGCCGCTACTGACGTTACTACTGATTTCAGCCTCCCTACTGACGTCACTGCTGATGTCACTGCTGACATCAGCAACAAGTTGAACAAAATAAGAAAAAAAACCAAGGAGAACCATGGCTGAAAGTGGCAGCATCAACCGCAGTAGCAGCAGCAGTAGTCCCAGCAACAGCAACAACAACAGCAGCAGCCATTGTAGCAAATGCAACTGCAACAGTAGCAGCAATAGCCACCGATGTTGCAATAGTAGCCGCAGCAGCAAATGCAAACGCCTTAGCAACAACAACCTCCGTTGCAGCATCATCAGTAGCAGAAGTAGCAGCGGCGCAAAGTTGAACAAAACAGAACAAAAGAAAACAAGGGACAACCATGGCTGACAGTGGGGAGGGGTCCTCCTTTGTTGGAGGACCCACTTCTTCCCCTTTTTGCAGCAGCTACAACAATTGCAATAGGAGCAGTCGCTGCTGTAGCAGTAACAACCTCTGTTGTAACATCAGTAGCAGTCTCAGTAGCTGTAGCAAATGCAACTGTAGGAGCAGCAACAGCCTCCGTTGCAGTATCAACAACAACAGCAGCAACCGCTGTTACAGTAGTAGCAGTAGCAACCGCAATAGTAGTAGCAGTAGTAGCAGCAGCAGCTGCCATAGCAGTAGTAGCAGCAACACCCAAAATAACAAATAAAACTGCAACAAGAGCAGCAGTAGCAATCGTTGTAGTAGCAGCAGGCACAGCAACAAATGCAACTGTTCCAACAGCAACAACCTCCACTACAGCATCAGCAACAGCAGTAGTACCAACATCCTACAGGCCCTGCTAGCTCGACATACTCGCTAGCCACCGTTCCCCAGGAGCCTGCAACGTTGATGTTATAGCTAGCAACATTGTAGCCACTGACACCGTAGAGCTAGCCTCCACTACTACAATAGCAGTAGTTGAAGTCTCTACTACAACAGCAACAGGAATAGCATCCGTCAAGCCAAACTAGCATCCCGCCGCCCTTTTTCCCACCCGGGCATGCGAGTCCCATGATATCCTCTGCCACACGTTATTTGGCGCAACATCATACCCAACGATAGCGATAGACTCTGTCCTCAATCCTAGGCTCCACTCTGAGAGCTGGTCGAAGGCCAAAGGATTTTGAAGCCACACCCCCGGAGCTCGAGGTTGATGAGAAGTTTTGGAGCTCAGAGCTCAGCTCTCGTATCTGGGCGCAGGGTGAGGGCCTATGGCCGTACTATGTCCTACCCTATAACACCACCCAGGCCAACTAGGTGTTTGATGCCGGTTGCGCCATATGTGCCCTCATCCCCGTTGTTCCTCCAGCTGCACGTCTTGCTCTCGAGCCTTTTCTCGGTGACTTTGCCACTGGCGGCCTCCCCAACCCCGCAGCAGCATGGCACATCCTCATGCGCCCTCATCGACTTCCAGTGAGGCCGAGACCAGCCATCTCCTTCAGGAGTTTAACTCCCTCCACATGGGAGAGGCGGAGACGGTCACCCTCTACTGGCAGCGGGCGGAGGAAATCCTTCATTGCCTCGGAGATGTTGCACCACCCCCTCTATCCGCGCTCTTGACCATCAAGTGCGGTGCCACCGATGCCTTCGTTAACGTCTTCGTGCACTATTCTCAGGACGTCCTTACCGCGATGGCAGCCCAGGGCACCCTCACAACTTGGACATACGACCTCCTCCTTTGGATTGAGGAGGCTTCTCAGGAGTCTCGCATCCAGCGCACGGAGGCCTTTGCCTCACTTGTCGTCTCCCCCGTAGTAGTTGCCGATCTTGCAATAGCTACGTCTTCTGGTATCCCATCGGCATGCAAGAAGAAGTGCACGGACAAGAAGGGCAAGGGACAACCGCAGCAGTCGACCGGATCTAGTAGTGGCGGCCTAGCCTGTCAAAATTGTGGCCAGCCTGGACACGGGTGGTACACCTGTTCGCTACCGATAGATGAGGCACACATTATCGCCACCATGCGTTGCCAGCGTGAACACTGTCTTGCCACCGATGCCGTCATAGTCGCCGGCCCTGGTGTGTCCTTCCCGTCGGGCAACTTCATACCTTTGAAGGTCACCTCCTCGCTGCCGTCAACAGTGTCATCGTAGCTTCAACCATAGTTGTGAGTGCCCGCCCTTCTACTCACGACACATCCTTCATCCCTCCCTGGCTCCGGCACCGTCACATTGCAGTCGGTCTATTCTATCAGACCTTCTACCCATGAGCATCAATTGGAGCAGTTCATCGCGCTCCAACTTGGACTGCCTCACCCTCTTCCCAAGGGAAGTGCGAGTTGCATCGTCCCTAATTCTCCTGTCCTGCCTTATATGATAGAGTCTGAGCTGCAGTCATGCCCTACATCTTTGTCCGTCCAGTCGTCTCCCTCCCTTCCTGCTGTGCTTTGTAATGGCTGGGAGTCTCGGTTTGCTCCCTTGTCCACCACATCCGCATCCTTTTCCCACTATCTTGTGTCCTTCAGCGATCTGGCGACACCCGTCCGGATCCAGCCAAGACCTGGATCATCGACACCGGGGCCACCCATTACATGACGACTTCATGTGAGGCCTTCTGTGTCCTTGGTTCCATTGCCAATGTATCTGGCATCCGAGTTCTGGTCAGGTGTTATCCGTTCGTGGTGTTGGTGTTGTTCGTTTTCGTGGACCAGCTAGGGATGCCTTCGTGACTGATGTCCTCTTTTTCCCTAGTCTTGAGCTCAGCCTCTTATCCGTCACTGCCCTTGACCGCATGAGAATGGACGTCCTGCACTCACGTAGTGTTGGCACTGCGTTGTTGTGTCTGTATGGTCATATTTTCCTGCATGCCACCGCTCGTGGCAACCTATGGCGCGTGTCGCGCTTATCCGCTCTTTCCTCCATCCCCTCCCCATCAGCCAACACCGGCCATGTTTTTATCACCAGCTCGCTCTCTCTGTAGCACACACGTCTCCTGCGCCGTCGTCTCTGTCACCTCCACTCTGCAACTATTGATAGCATGTTTTACTTGCAGCCAGCCAAGGGCCTTGATCCAGCAATCCTTTCCTTTGTCGTGTCCCACTGAGTGCATTGATTGCGCTCAGGGAAAGATGCACCGGTCCACCTACCCCCTGCCCTCTACTCGTGCGTCCGCCCCTCTGGACTTGGTCCATTCTGATTTCATGGGTCCCCTTCCGACGGAGTACGTCAGGGAGCACGGACGCTATCGCCTGAATCTCATCGACGACTACCCCCGCTACCGCTGGGTCTTCTTTCTTCGGCAGAAGAGTGATGTCACCCCCACCATTAGGGACTGGTTTGTCCGTGCTGAGCACGAGTGTGGTCGTCCTCTCCACCGCTTTCGCTTTGATTGCGATGGTGAGCTTATGGGGGGGACTACACTCTTCCTCGCCTCTCGTGGCATCCATCATGAAATGTTGGCGCCTTACACGCCAGCCTAGAGCGGTGTCTCTGAGCGGTGGAACCGCACCATGGCCGATGCCATCCACACCATGCGAGTCAAGTCTAGTATCTCCAATGGCTTCTACTTCGAAGCCATGACCTACATGATGTGGGTTTGGAACCGGATTCCCCACGGACCCCATCCCCGTCAGTCCACACCATACTAGCACAGGTGTGGCGAGCAAGCTGACCCCCACATGGTCGTGTCTGGGGTTGCTTGGTCATTGTATGGTTGCCTGCCCCACACCAGGACAGACGTCCCTACACCTTCCTTGGTGTCTCGCATCAGTCAAACGCCTGGCACTTCTGGGATTTCTCCCCGCACTGCATCATTGAGTCCCGGGATACCCTCTTCTTTGAGGACATATTTCCTCCTGACCTTATTCACTCCGGCACATCAATGTCCCTCCCGTTGCGTGGGAGAGTGGTAGTTCCGTCCTCCATCCAGCCGCTTCCAGGCGTTACATCATCTGCGCCCGCTGGTCCTCCCGGGCCGGCCGCCGCATCTGTGTCTGCCAGCCCCTCCGGGCCAGCCGTCCCGTCCGTGTCCGCCAGCCCCTCCAAGGCGGTTGCCCCGTCCGTTTCCGCCAACCCCTCCAGGCCGGCCGCCCCGTCCATGTCTTCCAGCCCCTCCGAGCCGGCCGCCCCATCCGTGTCCGCGAGCCCCTCTGGGCCGGCCACCCCATCCATGTCCGCCAGCCCCTCTAGGCCGGCCGTCCCGTCCGTGTCTGCCAATCCCTCCGGGCCGGCCGCCCTGTCCATGTCTGCCAGCCCCTCCGGACCGGCTGCCCCGTTCGTGCCTGCCAGCCTCTACAGGCCCGCCGCCCCGTCCATGTCTGCCAGCCCCTCGGGGCCAACCGCCTCGTCCATGCCTACATGCTACACACGCGGCCTGGGCGGGAGCCTCTGACCTAGGCCGTCATCGAGCACACAAGCCGCCACCTTGCGTCCTCTCGCGCCAGAACCCCCAGTCATTCCACGAGGCTCCTTCCCTCTCGGCAGACCCACTCACACTATCGTGAGTGGGGACCTTGCCACCAAGGCCCTAGGCTTGGCCACACTGGCAATCATTACTGACCTACACCCGGGGGCGGCTTTGGGCTACGCCACGCTCCATCAGGAGCACCGACATGCTGTCACAGCTACACTCACGCGTATGCCACCTAGGGCACGAGACGCGTACGCCCTCACTGTCCGTCCCACGGAATGCCCAGAGGACCCAACCACCCTACATGAGGCTCGGGCGTCCCTCGAGGCTGCACACTGGGAGGCTGCATGCGCCGACGAGCTTGCCGCCATTCAGCAACATCAGGTCTATGAGCTTGTCGACCTTCTCTTTGGCCGAACGACCATCAACGCCAAGTGGGTAACTCGGCAAAAGTGGAAGCAAGACGAATCCCTGGACAAGTACAAGGCCCGTCTTACGGCCAAGGGGTTTGCTCAGGTCCGTGGGGTTGACTATGACCAGATCTTCACCCCGGTCAGTCGGTTCTCCACTAGCCGGGCATTGTTCAGCTTGGTTGTTCAGCACGAACGGAGCTGTACCAGATGGATATGAGTAATTCCTTTCTCCATGGTTCACTAGAAGGTGATCAGCTCTACATTATGCATCTTCCAGGCTTCGACGATGGCTCCGGCAAGTTTTGGATACTACGAAAGGCCCTCTATGCCGTGAAACATTCACCACCCTACTGGAATCAGGAGATCAATCGTACGCTTCTCAGCGGTGGCCTCCCATCAGCCAGTGAGGCCGACCTAATCGTTGTCTTAGTCAATGTGGACGACCTGCTCATCGCGTCACCAAATGCAATTGCCATCCATAGGATCAAGGACCTACTGCACGCCACCTACCTAGCACGAGCCTTCCTGGGCATGGAGCTCGAGTATGATCACTCCATGGGTATCCTACACGTCCATCACGCCGCCTATGTCCAGACTTTGTCCGGGCGCTTCGCCGAGGACCTGCCCCTCGAGCCGAGAGCATCCTCACCTAGGTCACCCAATGGTCAAGCGATGCTACAGAGCTCTGATCCAGCCGTGGTGGGGGAGCCAGTAGACGTGACCTCGTCTCTACGTGTCATAGGGTCATTGATGTTCCTGGCAACAACGACGCATGCAGACATTGCATTCGCCGTCAACCTCCTGGCCCAGTTCTCTCAGGAGCTGCGTCACCTCCACTTTGAGGCCGCGATCTGAGTACTGCGCTATGTTGTCTTGACCCCACGGCTAGTGGTACGGCTGTGTTGTGGCGTAGTGCCAAGCAAGATTGCATTGCACGCAACACTCCTGAGCCTGAGCATGTGGCCCTTGAATCTGGCGCATGTGAGACCGTGTGGCTTTGTCACCTGTTGTCCGAGCTGCATCAGTCAGTCACGTCCATCACATTACACTATGACAATAAGAGTACCATGGCCATTGCTGACAATGACGGCATGCATCACACACGCACAAAGTACATTAATGTCGAGTATCACTATATACATTCACTGTAACATGACGGGAACATCAGCATTGTGTGGGTTGAGACAGCCTAGCAGTTGGCTGACTTCTTGACCAAGGCACTAAAATGTGACTCATTCAAGAAGGTTGTGAGCGCTGCCGATGTGCGTCCGTGGGTTTCTTTCTCTTTCTACCCCTGCCTGCTTGGTCTCTGTGCTCCTTGTTTCTCCAAGTGCACTGCGCCTGTGAGTCATGGGGGAGTGTTGGTTTTCGTGCATCTCTCATTGTGTTCCGTTGTGTCCTCCCGGCTTGTGCACATCGGTGTGCAGATGACTAACGAAAAGACATGATGCTGCAAGAGTGTTGTCCAATGGAGCGGACGCACGCTGAGGCCTACACGCTGTATGCTGGAGCCTCCTCCCTCCGACGGTTGACGTGCTCAGCTCCATCGGTAGGCCTCCTCATTAGTCGTGCCGCCGGTGGTCACAGCCACTACAAATGCTATCTTCATGCGTCCAGTGCTGGATCTGACTACGCCATCGCGTCTGTAGCGTCATGTTCTGCTTAGGGTCCAAGTTACATGTTAATCGGGTACTGTTGTTACCGGGGACTAGTGTAGACGCTGCCTGGGTCCAGGCGGCCATAACTCCTCTCTGCTGTTTTTGTAGATGATTCTGACTGCACGACTGCATTTACACTATAGGTATTATGGTATGGTCCAGTTTTCAGGCAAAACGGAGGACGTCCAGTTTTGGGCTGTCGGCCGTTTGGCAGGACTCACCAAGAACCCTACCAGCCAGAAAACAGGTCATTTTTCCGATTGGTGAGAAAGCTAAGTAACAAGCTATACAGAGCTGGGGGGGAGCTAGAACTTAGAGGGGTCTCCCATTGTTGTTATTTCTTAGTTGCTAATCAATGCCTTCCAATTTCCACTGCCTTTCTAGCGCCAACTCCTTAGCGCGCAATTTCTCCCTCATAGACTGAGAGCAGCGGAAGGGGGCAGTAGTGCAAAGCAACAAGCGTGGGGCCATGCCTACTCTAGCGATGTTGCAGCCTCAACATGCAATTCTAGTCTAGATTTCTAGCTTCTTCTAGGAAACCGCAGTGTTGCCAATGAGGAAGATGTAACCTAACCGACTCTGCGTGTCACGATCCTGGGTCTAATCGCTGTTTGTGTATCCATTAATGACAACGGAGGGCTGTGTACAAAAACACAAGCCGAGATGGGGTGTGGACACAACGTAGCGGACAAAGCACAACATCACCTTGAGATGGAGGCGACATGGGCACTGGAAGAACTGGGACAAGAAGTTGACTGGAAACGGAGCTTCAGCACGTGGGGTACTGCCAAGAAACATCATACACCCGATGACTTGGAGGTACTTCGTAACATCTACTGCTCCCCAAACTACATAGGGTCAGCGGTCCTGAGAAGGCATTGTCGAGCAGGTGTCATAAGCTTAGATGCATGGGGAACCTGAGCCAGAAGGTCAGTAAACCACTCCCCTTGAGTATAGACCAAACGGACGTCCCCGATAGACCCCAATGACACAAACGTAACACGCGACGTCATGTGGTGAGTGGCTCCAGAATCAAGAATCCAAAAATCATGCAGCAGACAAGACATGAGATGCAGCAACACAACTTGAACTGGCAGCAGGCGGCAGAGAATGATCCAGACAATAGGTAAAAAACCGCGGACATGTAACATGTTGCCATTCCTCTATCCATGCATCACCCCCACCCGGACTACGCAACAACGTTCCCCGAAGGGATCCATCTCACTCACAATGGTGACCCTCAGAGCCAACCGATAAACTCACACCATAGGAGACATTGTGTGATCGCAACACAGAAAACGCTGAAGGAGAGTGGGCGGAACACTGGGTAGCCAAATGGTAGGAACCTGAGATGGCTGGCAGAGGAGGAGTCGGAATGACTGGTGAAGCTGACGTGGATAGTCATTGTGAAGGCGTGTAGCTGGTGGACAACAATGTGCATATGGCTAATGTCTACAGCCACGAAGGAGGAGTACTGCTGTCGAAGGCGGTTCGTACAACGGGACCGAGTGAGACGATGCCCAAGAGGTGCCGGACGGTGGCATATGAGAAGACGTCATGCTGCCGAAGAGATGACAGAGAGGGTCCTATCCTCTATTATCCTTGAGTGCACGAACAGATGGGTACGTGGAAGGATCACAAGTTGGAGAACATTGGGTCTCCCGACGTACTCGAAAAGAAACCCGAGTACCCGAGTCTCGACCACTGTGGGAAAATTCCCACGTGTTCAGGTTTTGAGCTCACAAATGGTCTTCCGTGATACTTGGACGCCCAAGTGTCCGGGTCTTGACCAAGAGGAAAGAGAAAGAGAGTCATTATAGAAAATAAAAGAAACTAAAATAGATTCAGGAAAAGAAGAAGGAAAAACAAACAAAAGAGGAGACATTAGATGTCAGGGGTGGTCGTCGAGAGAAGGCCGCCGAGTGGATGCACCCGGGTTCACCTTGCCACCTTCTTTGCTTTTCTTTTGGTGTGCTGTGTCTGTCTCAAGTACCGAGACTTGCCCGATGTGTAACGTGGATGCTTGAACTTAGCGACAAAAGGGCTTAGGCAAGCTCGGAAAAGTTAGCGTTGTAAAACTGAATGACAGTCCTCCTCGTCGGAGTGGTATCTTCCTTGCCCGGGTCGTCATGGCTCGCCACCTTTTTGAAGCTACATTGTTGTTTCTTTGTAATGTTATGATTTGTTACTTATCTAAGATTATTTTTGTATTCGGCTAGAAAAACCGTAGAAACTTTGTGACCGTGAATTCCGTTGAGGTGGTCGTTCAGATTTAGTTTTCATTGTTTGCTTCATGCGCTTGCGTCAAGCTTGACGCAACCTCATGGTGCCGGTCATGGAACAGTGCAAACGGACTGTTACAATCAGATAATTATTGTGCCATTATTTCTTGACTGTAAACTTTAGGTTTTTTTTCTAAGAGTTCATTGTGTTACATTCCTCCCCCTTTAGCTACGAATCCTCCTCGGTTTGGTTTTATTTCTTGTGAAGAGGTGGTTTGCACACAGCCATATATCATTGATGATAAAGGCGCCAGTCCATGGAGAGGATAACATCATGATTCGGCACATTACAGAGTTCAGAGATAGTTCAACTTTCAAAGAAGAAACAGTGGCCACACTTCCTCCCCATTTACATGAAGCGACCCCGCGTCAGGTGCCCAAGAGTCCCCGTGACAGGCTGTCAAGAGTAAGCCATAGATCAGCCCGAGGGCCAGTGCCGTTATCCTCTAAAGGGGACTCGTGCCGGGGTGGTACCCCGGAGGGCACGCTTGTTCCAACAGGCAGCCAGTTCCTCCCAGTACTCCGCAATTGCCGCAGTTGGCACTCACGACTCTGGCTCCAAAGTGTTGTGGTCAGGTCCACAACCGGCCCAGTGGTTGAGGTACTCCTTAACCACTTGTGCATGCAACTTCCGCTCATGGTGTTGGAGGATGCGGTACACCTCACACTGGCCTTCTGCGGTGAGGAGAGCAAGAAGGGGTGGCTGAAAATACCTCTTTGCTGTGGAGGGTGCAAGGAGACTCACGTGAAAGGTATCATAGATGCGCATGGCTGGTGGGAGGGCCAACCGATAGGCCACACTTCCCTACTTTTGTGTAACTATGAAGGGTCCCAACCATTTCGGCAACATCTTTTGTGCACCCGGATTTTTGAGCCGCTGGTTTTGTGTGCTTAAAAGCACATGTTGTCCAATGGAGAACATCAACTCACGACGTCTCTGGTCAGCATAGGCCTTCTGGCGCTATTGAGCCGCATACAAATGGGCCTTGGTATCCTGCCAGAGGGCGTCCGTGCGCTCGACTAAGGCCTGGGCAGAGGGAACCTGATCATCGCTGCCCCCACACTTTACCATTGAAGTGGGTACCACCGGATGCCGACCATGGTTGAGGAATAATGGGGTAAAACCAGTCGATTCGTTGACCGCATTGTTTACGGCAAACACGGCTGAAGCCAAATAGTCATCCCAGTCTTCCATTGTTGGGTCAATGTACATGCGGGGAATTAGCTCGAGTATGCAGTTCATGCGCACTGTTTGTCCATCAGTTTGGGGATGAAATGCTGAGGACATTCTTTATCGCGTTCCAAACCATTCCTGTAATGCAAGCCAAAACCGGCTGGCAGAGCACGAATCACGATCGGAGATGATGCGGATGGGCAAGTCATGGTACTTGATGACGCCTTCGTAGAAAAGCCTGTTAGTCTCTCTGGCTTTGACGCGGGTTGTTGTGGGCATGAAATGGGCCATTCCTGTTGCTCTGTCCACAATGACCAAGATGGCATTGTGGTCTTTCTTGGTCCACGTTAGTCCCATGATGAAATCCATGGACACCTGCTCTCGTGGGGTGTCAGGGAGCTGCAGAGGCTGTTGGAGCCCTACAAGTGCTTTGTTCAAAGTCTTATTGCAAAGGCACAGATCACACACCATGCAGTACTTTCTGATGTCACGGCTCTACCCTGGCCACCAGTAGTGTTGAGCCAGAGCATGTCTTGTCCTTTTTGATCAGATATGACCCGAGGAAGAAGGGTGATGAAACTCGACCATGATCTGTTATCGCATGTTGTTGACATCCAAAACCACCACCTGTTTGCCATAGCAGTACAATGCAGCAGCCTCCACGAGGCCATGGCGTTCAATGTTCTTCAGCTTGGCGAACCATTGGTCCAAATTGTAGCCCATCCAAATGCGATTCTTGAAAGGGTTCACACTGACCAATGGTAGTGGGGGTGGGCGGAGTGGGTTTGTGTGCAGTGTTATCTCTGCCACGACGCCGGCAAAGTGTCAATTTGTGATGACATTGCTGCTCAGCATGAGACTCATGTGTGAGGGGTTTCGACTCAATGGGTCTGCCATGTCAGCCCATCCTGGTTTGAATTGCCATGTGAATGTGGAGCGACTCAAGTATCCGCTCTATCGCTCCTGTCGTCATGAAAGGTTTAGTTGCGTCTGAAAGTATGTAAGAGTATTGTGGTCAGTGACCACCATGATTTGTCCCTCTGCACCCTCGAGATAACAGCACCATACTTTAAAAAACATGCATGACAGCCGGTAGCTCCTGATCCCCAGTGGTACACCTGGTCTCTGCATCTAAGAGCTTGCGGCTCTCGTAGGCAACAAGGTGGGTGTCATGCATGAGCACCACCCCTAACCCGGTAATCGATGCATCACAGCATACCTCCCACGGCTTCTTTGGATCCGGGAGTGCAAATACCGGTACCGAGATCAACATCGTCTTCACAGCTTCAAAAGCCTCCATGCATTTTATTGACCAAACCCATGTGCTCGCCTTCCAGGTCAGGGCGGTGAGAGGGCTCCCCAACGTGGAATAACCCCTCATAAATCGCCGGAAGTAATTTGCGAGTCCAAGGAAAAAGCGGAGCTGTCCCACGTTCTTGGGTTGAGGCCATTCTTTCATGACATGCACCTTGTGAGGGTCTACCCGGATCCCCTCGCTACTAATGACGTGGCCAAGGTACTCCAAATCTGGCTGTGCAAACTTGCACTTACTTCTCTTGGCAAAGAAGGGGTTGTTACAGAGAATCTCAAGCACCATTTTGAGGTGTCGTTTGTGTTCTTCCTGGTTCTTCTAGAAGATGAATATGTCATCAAGATACTTTGATAGGACCGACTTGCCGAGGCGTTCACGATAGATGTTGTTCATCACTGCTTGGAATGTCGCAGGTGCATTTGTCAGTCCAAAGCAGAGGACTCGAAACTGATAGTGTCCAAAATGAGTTATGAATGCTGTTTTGAATACATCCTCCTCCATCATCCACAATTGGTGGTAGCCCTGCGATGTATCCAGAGACGTGAAAACTATTTCTCCTTGAAGTTGGTCAAATAGGTCCTCAATGCGCAGGAGCGGGTACCGGTTTTTTACACTGAGTTTGTTCAATGCCCAATAGTCCACGTACATCCTGAGGCCACCATCTTTGTTGTTCACAAACAAGATAGGTGCTCCAAAGGACAAAGAGCTTGGCTCAATCCACCCCTTCCGATGATACTCCATGATTTGGACTTCTGCTTCTTGTCGTTCTGCTGGACTCAAGTGATACACAGACCAAAAGGGAGCCACAACCCCTGGCTCCAACAGAATGGTATGTCTGATCGTTTGTCGAGGTGGTA